>JAPHCH010000032.1:0-84202 GCA_030772445.1 Cladosporium sp. MBC 237 | reverse complement strand
ACAACCCTCGACCCCAACAACCTTCCCCCTCCCCAAGAAACCCAACCCCTCACAATTTCGCCCCCTCCCTCCTCCCCCTCCACCTCTCCACCCCCTCCACGCCCGCCCTCGCAACCTCCTCATCCTGCGCCGGCGTCCCCGCACTAACCCCAATAGCCCCGACCACCCTACCACCAACCTCAATCGGCAACCCGCCCCCGACAATACAAAATCTCCCACCATTCGTGTTGTGAATCCCATAGGCGGGTCCGCCGGGGAGGAAATTTTTGGCAGAAGCGGAGGCAGTGTAGGTCGAGGTTGGCAGGCGGTGGCCGGCGGCTGTGAAGGCTTTGTCGATGGATGTTTGGATGCTGGTCAGTTTTGCCGAGGGCATGCGCGTGAAGTGCAGGAGGTGCGTGGTGCTGTCTACTAGGGCTATGTTGAAGTCTGGAGGGGGATGTTAGTTGGAGGAGGGTTTGGGTGAGGTTGTTTTTTCGGGGCTTGTGGGAGGGATTATGGGCGTGATGAATCGGATGTGTTTGGATGCTCACGACGATTCGGATGATAATTCACGTCTCATCAGGTCAAAGCCAGTGGTTTGGAGATTCACGAACCTATTCCCATCTCCTTCGCCTTCTCCTGCGCAGCTTCGGCAGCAACTTTGGCCGCTTCCAGGGATAGCGTCGGGAGGTTGTTTGTGGCTGCCATGATTCTTTCTTTGACTGGCGGATTGAACAAGGAGCACAGTCGAAGTAAGGTATTTATGGATGTGGCGATGTGTTAAGGTGCTCGATTGGTGGCGTTGGTCCGGTTGAGGAAATGCCTAGTTGGAATTTGTTCTTGAGGAGGGTGATTCCGGTGCTGATGGGTACAGGTATTCACAATGTCAATGGGTGGGAGTTGTATTTAAGTATAACATAAGATCGTGTATGCGCAGGAGGCGTGTGGTTTGAGATCATCACGCCGACTTACCTCATACCTCGGCCACCGCTCGAGCGGCTGTTGCGGCCTTGGCCGATAGATTATATGGCCATACAAGGGCATGAAAAGCTACATGTACATATATACAAAGTCAAGAACAGAATGTAAAGCATCCGTTGCCACATAATAGGCGCTTTGTACAACATGAATATCTTGCAATAATCGTACAATTGAAATTGCTCTCGCTCTATGGTCATACAGATATGTTTTCTCTGCTTTATTGCGCGTCTCGTAAGAAGGAATCCGCGATCGGATCCAGACAAGTCGGCAGTCCAAGGCGTTTTTGAAGCGCATCCTTGTCGTTGTGTTGGCGCGTGTTGTAGAGCGGAGAATTGGTGTTGTTGGTGTTGGTGGTAGATTGATGATACAGAAATGAAGATCTTGCGCCTTCTCTTTTTTCAGCTTTCCTGCCGAGTAGGAAAATGCGTCGCTCAGAATGAGACGCCCACCCTCGCCGCAAATGCAGAGATGATTTCGGGGGAAAAAAACGCCGCGCTAAATGCCTTTCAAATAAAAAGCCCCTTCAGGATGATGTCGTGTGGTGTGGTAGTATGTACAGGTCCAGATTGCTCCGGTCGGTTGGTGGCGGGATGGAGTGTTCGTGCAATCGCTATCGGTGCGTAGTCGCTAGCGAGAGCCGCGCGCGCTCTGTTCTCACAGTATTTGCGCTTCTCAAGCTAGGTATAGCCATCGGCAGCGATCAAGGAGCCGCTTCTTCCTTCGCCTGCTTAGCCAATTTGTGCGACTATTGCCAGAGAAAAGGAACTGTCAGCACATACCCTTTTCTTGATATTCTCTCAATCCTTGTAAAGTTTTGGCCTCCATCCATCTCTGAGCTCGGCCTCTCGCTCTCGCTCTTCTTGACGCTGACGTACCTCCAATTCTATCCGCTCGCGGGCGCGCAGCACTTTGCTCTGCAGGTAGAAAGAGCCGCCCTTTTTGGGATCGTTCTGGTCGAATAGGCGCTTGAATTTCTCGTGGACTTGGCCGAGGTTGGCTTCGCCTGCCTTGGGAGGGGAGACGTTCAGGATCTTGCATGCTTCGTCGAGGGTGAGGCCGGAGGAGGAGAGGGAGCCGGAGCCGCCATTCTTTTGCGCGGCGGCGGCGAATTTCTGGTGGAAGTGTTAGGAGTTGTGTACTGAAGTTGGATGAGACGGAGTGTACATACTTGCGACGCTGATGCCTGCTTGTATGCCTCTGCGAACGCTCTCCCGACGACACGGGCGCCAGTGAAGACGACCTGAGTTATTATGCGGTGGGCCTGGATGGAGTCAGTGGCGGTGGGACATATTATGGAGTTGGAGCAGACTGACCATGATGCGCGGAGTTGAAAGAATGTATGAGATAGAGGAAAGGGTGGGTGGGAGGCGATACTCGATAATCAGTTCTGGTAATAGTCAGTCTCTCGCCTTCCGTCCATCGGGAGTCTCTCCCCAAAAGTTATCTCGGGAGCCGGAGCGCGAAGCTGATCTACCCGATGCATGCCTGAGGTTGGGCATAGGATAATGGAGTGCCTGACAATCAACTTCACATGCCAGCAATTAAGCTCAAGTTCCCCCGCGGCTCTTTGTCTGTGACGACAGTCGGCGTGACCATTTCTCGAAGCCATGCCGCCAAGTCATACTGCCATCTTCCATCACCTCTACATACTTGTACATGTGCTTGCTTGACGCTGTGAGCTTGCTAGCCACGCGAGGAGGGAAAGCGTGACATGGCTGTTTGATGGCTGCTTTTGGTATGTTCAACAACGATATACTGCACTCTCTCTTTTCCATGGCGATGCAGTCATGGCTTGTCCGACAAGTCCAGCTACTGCATATGCTGGCGGGTCATCATGCCTTTGCGCAGGAAGCTCAGACGACTGATCAAGACTCGCCTTACAGACACGCCCTGGATGTCCGCCATGACCGACAAGCAAGGCGACTATGCGCCTGCCCAGGGCAGCGACAACGACGCTCGCTCCCAGGCCCCAAATCCCACTGTCGCTGCCTTTGCGCCGGCATCTAACGGCGAACCGAACAATCGAAGCAGAGCCAGTGTCTTGATACACCAGAAATCGCCTCTGTTGCTCGCTACTCCGCCGCAGGTCACGAGAGCGTTGGCTTACAGCCACTCCTTCATCCTTCCTCTGAACCACTTTGTCGGTCTGCTGTCATGGACCACCGGCGATCCTTGGGAGAGCTTCTTGCTCGTCGCATCGTTCTGGTTCGTCGTCTTGTACGGCGAGACTGTACTTCGCTACGCCGGCCCACTTGTGCTGGTTGTCCTTCTCACCTTCGGAATGTACACACGTCGCTATAGTCCACTCTCAAGTACCATCTTGACGGGCGAAAAGAAAAAGACGACTGCACATAAGCGCGGCAGCTCAGACGAGGTCAAGCAAAGAAAGAGCCTGGATGAGATCTTAGATACTCTGCAAACCTTCACCGCTCGTTGCAACATTCTTCTAGACCCGCTTTTGCGTCTTACCGATTTCCTCAGCACCCAAACCACCGCCACGGCCGCAACCACACGACCCGCGCTCACAACACTCTTCATCCGTATCCTCCTCTGCTCCCCTCTTTGGTTCCTCCTCACTCTCCCACCTCTCCGCATCCTCACAACCCAACGCATAGTCCTCGCATGGGGCACCCTGGTCCTCTCATGGCACAGTCGACCCGCTCGCGTCTCCCGCACAATCCTTTGGCGCAGCCGCGCCGTACGTACATTAACAACCCTAATCACCGGCCTTGACTTCCCAAAATCAGCAACCGGCTCACCCGCAACGACCGAAACGACCAAAACAGCCACCACCCTCGCCAACAACCCCACAACCGCCACCTCCAGCCCCGGAGTCCGCTTCACCTTCACGCTCTACGAGAACCAACGCCGCTGGCTCGGTCTAGGCTGGACCGCCTCCCTTCTCTCCTACGAACGCCAAGCCTGGACAGACGAATACCTCAACACGACCTCGGAGCCCGACAACTTCACCCTCCCCGAAACAGACGCCACAACAACTCGCTGGCGCTGGGTGCCCGGCAGCGCCTGGCGCGTCGAAGGCGCTGCGGTGGAAAACGAAAAGAGCGCCAAACGCGTGGGTGGAGGCGGGGGAGGCGACGAAAGCGGCTGGACCTACTACGACAACAAGTGGCAGGACGGGCGCAAAATCGACGGCTGGGGCCGCTACACGCGAAGAAGAAAATGGGTGCGCGACGCAGAACTCGTCGAAGTCTCACCAAACCAAACGGACGAATCGCAAAGTAGCGCCGAAACAATCACGGCAGATCCATCGTCTTCCTCCCCCCGGAAACAAAAAGGCTGGTTCGGTTCTGGAGGGGGCGGTGGAGGGGGGAATCGCAGAAGAACCATGAGTTCGAAATCTACGGTCGAGAGGAGCGACGCCGTCAGCGCGAGTTTTTCCGCCACCAGCGATAGGAGCCGGGATGGGCCGGAGGAGGACGTTCACACGCCCGTGAGGTATCGCGAGAGGGAGTGGGAGAGGGAGATTGGGGAGGGGTTGGCGGAGGGGTTGGGTTGATTTTTGTGTGATTTTTGTTGTTGTTTTTGGTGATTTCACTGGATTTGACATGAGCGTTGGCGTTTTTTTTTTTTTTTTTTTGGTGGTGATGGCAGGTCTTGAAAGATCTCTTATTAGGTAAATAATCTCCCCCCGGTTGAATTGGATTTGGCATTATTTAGGGGATTTTACTTTGGCTTGGGAGGAGGATATACGCGGATATGAAGAGAGGATCGATTCTGAAGTGAATCACCAATCGAATGTTTTTGAGATTCTTCTCCCCTCCTAATGTTGATTCTTTTCTGGGGTTCCAATCCACTTCTGGGCTGCCTTTTTCGCCTTTTGCTTTTTCCGGCGCTTTTGCCTTGTCACCTGTAACTTTACCTCACATCTACCCGCTCGCTGGTAGCGCAGCCAATCGTCTCTTCTTCCCTGGTTCGCGATGTGTACACTGTCCTTTCTCTGCCTTCCCGCAGCTTTACAGCCCTTAGCTGGCCTTGTTCTTCGATTCTTCAAAAGCCGTCGTACCGAGATGCCATATTCCGCACGTTATTCGTGCGCCTCACAGGGCGAGGTGATGATGACCTGTGTATCCCCGCGGCGTCAAAAACTCGAGTCTAGACTTTTGGTTTGATTTGATGTGATGTGATTTGGTTTCGGTTTTGAAATGAACACCCTCTCATGTAATGTTTGGGCGGAAAGGGGAAGGGAAAAAGAAAGGAACCGTGCAATTGAAAGATCAGAAGAAAGAACGCCCTACATATCCTTCCGCGGGTTGACGGCGCTGTTCTGC
This sequence comes from Cladosporium sp. MBC 237, assembly GCA_030772445.1. Taxonomy (NCBI): domain Eukaryota; kingdom Fungi; phylum Ascomycota; class Dothideomycetes; order Cladosporiales; family Cladosporiaceae; genus Cladosporium; species Cladosporium sp. MBC 237. Next base: position 78,953 of record JAPHCH010000032.1, on the reverse strand, counting down.
TCTCCGTAATTGCCCCAAACCCAGTTGCTCCAGCCGCTGCCTTCTCTGCTCTGTCGCCTCTCGCCTCCGCGCATATCCGGGCCTGAGACGGGTGGAGGCGGGCGGAAGGAGTCTGGGTCCGGCATGGGCTCGTAGGCCAGGTCTTCGAATTCGGAGTCGGAGCGCGATTTGTGCATGTTGCCGTACTCTTGCGGGGGAGGAGGCGCGTCGCCTGGTGCCAGGTAGCTTTTGCGGCCGCTGACGTTGCGCTGCGTGGGCGGTGGGGGCATGGCGGAGGAGTTGGCGGAGGGTTCGGCTTCGCGGTCGAAGGCTTGCAGGAGGGTGCGGAGGCGGTCGCGCTGGGTGTTGACGAAGTCGGCGCGCTCAGCGCCAGAGAGCGTGGGTGGGATGAAACCGCTGGATTGGAGGTCGGCGGCTTGGGCGTCACGGGTGGTGGAGCTGGGGTAGGTGGATTGTTGCATGGCTTTGCCGAGCATGGAGAAGAGGTCGGAGGAGCCGGCGGCGGCGAGACCGGAGCGGGCGGAAGGCATGTTGAAGCGGTTGAGGAGGGAGGCGGAGTAGGAGAGGCCTTGGGCTTGAGGCGGTGGAGGCTGGTTGGGGGCCTGGCCGAGGAAATTGACACGGATGTATTCGATAGCGGCTTGGATGGCATCGAAGCCGGCTGCTTTGCCCTTGACGTGCAGTTCGGAGATCAGGTCGTCGATCTGGCGCTCGTGGCCTTCGAGCCATGGGTGGACGTAGGCTTGGTAGATGTAGACGGAGCCTTGCTTGCCGGGCATGACGAGGTATAGGTGGAGAGCCAGACGCATCCATGAGTAGAAGGGCACCCAGTAGAGGATGAAGTATAGGTGAGACTCAACCAGGAGGAAGATGGAGAGAGTGGTCCAGTACATGAGCCATGGTGCGAGATTGGCGGGGTCGCCGGTACGAATGGCTTTGTAGGAGGCAAAGATGGGGAACAGGATGGAGGTGATGGAGCTGCGGAGGGTGTCAATAGTGATGCATGGTTGGATGTTGGGTGTTGGTGGTATCCTACGTGATGATGTCTGCTATGAAACCAAACATGATGGGCAAGTGGTGTGGTAGACAAGATCTTGTGGGAGAGACAATGGAATGTATAGATTCAGGTGGGAGTCAAGGATGCTGTAGATGATATAGGGAAGAGCAAGTCGACAGGTGTCCCGTCCTGCGGTGTAGTGAAGAGGCAGCAGGATAAAGGACGGAAGAGGACGGGAGGATGGAAGTGAAGTGAACAGTGGTCAGAGGAGTGTGCAGGTGTTGGGTGATCAAAAGGACAGACCAAGGCGTGTGAGAGAGCTAGCTAGGACAGCCCCGCATCAGGAACGGTGGAAACACGGTAGGGCTGTGGCCTGGCGCTGCTGGTGGTGACGATCTTGTGTGAGATCCACTCTGTCATTCGCGTCATTCTGCTGGGCCGTGCCGATATTGATGCCTTGTTCTATTCATGGATTTTAATCCTGGATTTTTAGGTGTTTTGGTTGATATCGATATGGTCAGACACCAGCTTCTACTTGAAAGACCTGGTAACGAATATCCATGCTCACTTGATATCCGGGCTCACTTGATATTCATGCTATACCTCGCTTACTGCAAAGTCACTTGATCGAGATCATTCACAACCAAGCAGGTGACTCAACTCCAACTTTGTTTCGGCAACACTTCTCTATCCTGGTCTGAAGATCTACATCCATTCCGATATAGACTGTACATCAATTCTTGCATATCATTCCTAACCCTCCAGCACAATATATCCGCGGTCTTCATCACAAAAATGTGCATAGCCCTCCTCTCCACAGCCCACCCAGAATACCCACTAGTCCTCCTCTCCAACCGCGATGAATTCCTCAACCGCCCAACAGCCCCAGCCCACTGGTGGGAAGCACCACACTCACACGTCCTAGGCGGACGAGACCTCCAAAGACCCGAACAAGGAACCTGGCTCGGCATAACCCAAGACGGCCGCATCGCCATCCTCACCAACTTCCGCGAAGAAGGCCAGGAAATCGCCAAAGACAAAAGCCGCGGCGCCATCGTGAGCGCCTACCTCAACAGTCCGCCTGGGGAGAAAGAAACAGACGACGAATTTGCTAGGAGATTGGTTGAGGAGGTTGGTATCGACGATGTAGGAGGCTTCTCTCTTGTTTTTGGCCACTTGCAAGCTTCGCCTGGGAAGGCATGGGAGGGACTTTCCATCATATCTAATCGCACGACGGATCCCTCGGATTTGACCCGTATTGCTACGAAGCCCGGAGAAGTGCAGGGCTTGAGCAATTCGCATTTCGGCGACATCACTTGGCCGAAAATCGTGTATGGCGAGCAACTCTTGCGGCAAGCGCTCAATTCTAGTGCTGCGAGGGAAGACTCGCAGGAGAGATTCATGGAAAGTCTTTTCGATGTGTTGAAAGTCGACACTTTCCCCAAACTGCCTCGGGGAGAGGAGTTCGGCGTGTATGCGCGCCAGATGAGGAATTCAATCTTTATTCCTCGTGTTGGTGGTAGTGGGGTGGAAAGTGAGAGTAGCGATGGTCTGAGGTCTGCGAAAGAGAACGGTGCTGGTAGTCATGCGGGTGTGGAAATTGGGCCTGGAGCTGGGGGTTATGGCACGCAGAAGCAGACTGTTGTGTTGGTTCATCGGAGTGGGAAGGTCACTTTCGTTGAACGCACTCTGTATGATGAGAATGCGCGGGCAACGGAAAGTGAAAGGAAATTTGAGTTCCAGATCGAGCCTTGGTCGAGTTGAGATGGCTCTTGCTCTGATTGTGGATTGGGGTGTGTATGGAAAGTGCAGGTTGTAGGATTTGCAAGAGCCTTGTCAGTGTGGCTCTGACTGCTGGAAGTTCTCGCTGGGACTTTTCTTGTAAACAATCCATCAACCAGTGGAGGAACATCGATACATCACACATGTTCAGGACACCAGACAATCGCTATATTCATACCAGGACAGCATATTCGACAATTCACCTCGAGACACACACTCGCTATGTCCATAGAAGAGCAGCTGTCAGAAGCTGCTGCTTCAAACGTTTCGGGGTCTGCTACTCCAAGTGTCGACGATGCCGAACCCGCGCACCCATCCACAACTCTTCATGAGGCGGACCCCGCAGGCGGCGCTTCACGAAACAACAGCAGCAGTGGCACCGACTTTTCTCAGGCCACAGTACTATCGGTCCACGACAGCAACGAGAGCGACCAGGATGGCTCCGTACCCTTGATGTGGAGCAAGAGTTCGGTCCACTCCATGCCGGAGCGCCAGCCTGCCTACAGCGATGGCACTCTCACGCCATCTGTCCCACCTAACTCAGTCCATTCCAACGTCACTCCCAGCACCACTGGCACCTTAATCTCTGTCCCACAAGCAGCAGTCCCTCCATTCCCACCCCCAGAGCCCAACAACAACGACGCCAGAAGAAACCACAACAGAGCGATGATCAACGCCCTACATGCCACCAGACGGAATCAAGAGAATGCCATGGCAAACTTCCAAGTGCCTCAAAACCGACCAAGGCGAATCTACCCTTTGAGCGGACGAGAGGAAGGGGGTTCTGTCAGGCGGCAATTGGAGTATAGGGTGATGCAGTGGAATGAGGGTTCGGAACGTGTGGCCTAGCGGACTACGCTGAGGAAATGGTGGGAGGACTTGCCTCGCAAGCTTCACCAGTTGAAGGTGGATTTCATGGAGTGCTGGTGCGGTTTTGAGAATGGCGAGTGCCTTGGTGGCGTGCATTGATGGGCGGCAGCATTTGGACCGTGGACGTCGATTAGAAATTTCAAGGACGGTCTTTGAGTTGAGCACACATCTTCATCTGATCTTGAATGACCTTTCTGTGCATAATTCATGGTTGACGTGCAAGTGAAGTGGTTTAAGAATGAAGTGTTATCATAGAGACCGAGGAATCAAGAGTGGCACCCCGCGCCTTCCCCGAGCTGCAGGGACCCATCGCGCCTTCCGTCAGTCGTGAGTGAGCTTTCGAGAAATTTTGCCCATCAACACAAGCATGTGAAAGCGGCCGTCTGTTGTCTGCGCACCGCCCAAACAAACCATACGACCGACGCCCTCGACCATGCTGGAATTGGTTGTCCACTCTCCCAATCTCACTCCTTTCCTCCCCTAGCCAGACCCGACAATACCGCGCCAGCGACCCTCTCTCTCACATCCCACTCACACCACATAACATCGGCAACATCATCATCACTAAACCGTACACACTTCAAAACCACTGCCAATACCTTGCACAATGTCTCGCGGCGGCCGTGGAGGACGCGGCGGTGGACGTGGTGGGCTCAGCTCGGCCGCACGCCTCAACACTGGCGCAGTGCCCTTCGACATCGACGAGGAGCTCGAGAAAGAGTTCGCAAAGCAGAAGGAAGACGCCGACTCCTTCTTTCCGGTAAGCTGCCATGCCGATCGCTGTCCCCGAACCACAGCCCAGCCCGGCGCATCGATGCGCCCGCCCTGCCAACATTATTGCCCTCCCCTCACCCCGCCATGTTCCTCGTTCACTTCTTGCGACGGCACTTGCGCCGACCGCCGTGTCGCGCGCTGCAATGGCGTCGCAATATGATATTGACGACGAGCACGAACTGAACCTCTTCCAGGAACATTTCCCGCACTTGGCTGCGCCGCCGACCGAAGACGAGCTCGAGGAAGTGCGCCAGTATGTCGACCTCTGCTCGAGGATGAAGAAGGGCTGGCTCAGCGAGGCCATTCGCAAGCTCGATGCGAAGAAGGTCGAGCGCGCAAAGCAGATGGAGCAGTACAATCCTTTCACAGACGTGCCGCAGTACGGCAAAAAGGACAACACAGCCAAAGGGCCGCGGTTCTCCGACTTCCCATTCAGTGAGACTCCGCGCATGAAAGCAGATAGTATCACAGGCAATGCGCTAACAATTGTCGCAAACAGAAAAAGAACACTTCCCGCGCGAGCTCTGGGACGTGATCGATCCCAAAGGCGAGAGCGACAACCCAAACGCACGCAAAAAGACGCTCAAAATCAACACCAAATCCACACGCGACAAGCTCGCCGATTTCGACGACGAGGAAGCCGAGAACGAGGCGGAGAACGAGAACATGGAGAAGAAGAACCCGGAAGACGACGAGGTCGAAGAGCTCGAGGACGACGAGTTCGACGAGGACGAAAACGACGACATGGCTGACGACTACAACGCCGAGCGCTACTTCGAAGACGGCGAGGACGACTACGACGACGGCGGGGGTGCAGGCGAAGACGATGACGGGTATTAATGGTTGCGATTTCTTTTGTCTTCCTTGCCCGTTCACGAGATCCTTGCACTTGTCCTTGCTCTTGCTCTTGCTCTTGCTCTTGCACTATATCCTGATCTCCTACCTGCTCTGCATCTCGCATGCGAGCAGGTAGTGAAGACTGTGAAGCAAAAGATGCACCAGAAGCCTCCACAGGCGCATAAAAAGATCTTGGAAACAAACAAACAAACCAAGATCCCCCCAAACCCCGAGGCCTCTCTCAGCAGAAACCCCTCCCCAAGATACCCAATACCCCAGCAAAGCAAAATCAAATTACAAACAAAGCTAGCGGGAAAGCATCGTCTTTTCCAAACCCGCCAGCTTGTCCCAATATCTCTTCCCATCTTCTCTCTCCCATATCTCTCCCGTATTTCCTCGTCGTCCTCATATCCATCAAGAAAAGGTAATCCCCCGCCCGGCCCAATTACTCACAAGAACTAGGTTCGTAAGAAACAAAACGGGCCAATACATCGGCCGCGTCACCACCCGCTCTCCCTCTCCCTCGCGCCACATCCGTCGTGGCATCGCTGCTGTCGAAGACGTTGAGGACGTCGACGATGAGGATTGGTGAGAGAGAATGAAGGTATGTTGATTTTTTTTTTTTTTTTTTTTCTTTTTTTGTTGTTTGGGAGGAGGATGGGAGGGGAGGACAGGAGAGGAGAGGGGGGAGGTGGCGGTTTTGTTTGTCCTTTTTTTTCGAAGAAATGAGGAAATTCTGCTCTTCGCTTTCCTTTCTTGTGCCTCTCTCAATGGTCTCTCTGTGATATTATTAGTCGAGGCGTGAGGGTGGTTGCATCGCTGTTACGGAGAAGAGTGGAGAACGCCATCCTGTTCTCTCAATGAGAAGTGAGGATATTTGCATCGCTGCTACGGAGAAGGAAGGAATGCCATCCTGGGCTCTCAGCGGCGTTTCCGGATACTAGGAGGTGGGAGGTGATGATAATTGCATAATAGGTGTTAGGGATGAGAGGGTCAAGGGATAGGTTTCTCTGGGGATTGGTGTGGTTTGGATGGGTGGATGGTGATGGTATGCGCATAACGTGTAGGAGAGATGATGACCATGTTGATAAAAATGATGCGAGCCGTTTTATGAATTCATGTATGCCTTGCGTGATGCTATGTGCTATTCTCATATCCTGTTTGTCTTGTATAGCTCTGGGGGGGGAAAGAACAACCAAAAATCGTGAATGCATTCGCAAACAAACGAAGCCCACGGTAAGAAGCGAATATGGAAGAAAGGCGTGTGTATGGTACGATACACTCCGAGAGAATCGAAAGCAAAGCAAAGCAAAAAATGACCAACAGCATTCTAGGCAGGCATCAGAACTGTGAAGTCTGCCATCAAGAACAACGAGAAGCATCCCCGACCGGCGGATATGCGATTTGATGAACTTTTTGACGGGGCCTTACATCTATAGCCATCCTAGCTGCCGACCAGACATTTTCTAATCGAACTTCAAAGCACGAGCGTGGCTCCTCTTTGTTGGTGGGGATGCCTCTTCTTCCGAAGACGGGATATCGCCCTTTGCGTGGCCCTCGAAAACCTTCTTCAGGAGATATGCAATCCAGTCAAGAATTTGCTGCAAGGTCATGCCCTCTGGTGGTGCCTCGTCGGAGCCCTCAGGAGTGTTGGTGTCGGTTGGCGTAGGAGGAGCTGCTGTAGCGTAGCCGCTTGGCAGTGCGGTGGGAGCTGCGTCCGTGGGGAGAGCGGCGGTGGGGAGGATTGAGGTCAGGTTGTGGATGTACGAGGAGATGATGACGTTGACTGATTCGGAGGGGACGATGCTTGTCAGGGCTGAGGTGGGCACGGCTGAGGTAAGGTTCTCGAGGGCAGAGGAGTAGACGGGTTGGAGGGTTACGTGGGGAGCGGACGGGGCGCTGGTGGGAATCGGGTCGATGATGGTACTGTTTGCTGGGATCGGGTCGGTGGGGAGCTCAACTGGACCGGTTCGTGTGATGGTGATGGTGATGCCGCCTGAGCCGGTGGGAGCAACTGAAGTGCTGTTGTCCTCGGGGAAGGGGTAGGGTGTCTCGACAGGCGTCTCCGAGGTGGAGTCTTGAGGGCTGACGATCGAGCTTGAAGGAGCAGTGGGACCAGCGGTCGGTGCGATCTCAGTGCTGTTGGCAGTGGGCCAGGGGTAGGGGATCTCAGTCTCGACTGGCTCGATGGGGGCGGAGGAGGATGTCTCTCCGGGGCTTACGATCGAGCTGGAGGGGGCAGTAGGACCGGCAGTCGGTGCTACGACAGTGCCGTTGGGAGATGGGTAGGGGAACGGAAGGCCGGTTCCCTGGCTGGGAATGCTGGAGGATGTGTCAACTGGGGAGACTTGGGTCGAAGACTCCGCAGTTGGGAGGATGACAGTGCTGTTCAAGCCGGGAACGGGGAATGGTGCATCTGTCTCGACGGGTGGGTAGGCAGGACCAGTTCCTGTAGAAATTGGTGCCACAATGGAGCTGGAGGCTGAACCGGTCGGGGCATAGATGGTGCTGTTGCCGGCTGGGTACGGCACGGAAACATCAGTTGGGACCGTAGGCGCACTGCTCTCGGGACCAGAGGCGGAGGTGGAGGAAGGAGCCTCGGTGGTAACTGTGACGGTGGATGTGATGGTCCTAGTAACTTCACGAGTGATCGTGGTTGTCGCCTCCGGGGCGGGAGCTGAGCCACCGCTTGGGTAGACAGTGAGAGTGGCAGTGGCCGTAATTTGTTGTGTGATGGTCTCAACGTTGGTGATTGTGGCAGTTTCGGTGATGGTCTCAACCTCAGGGACACTGCTGCCACCAGGCGATACAAGCGTGTCGCTTGGGCCTGGCACAGTCTCGGTGACGGTGACTGTGGGCACCTCGCCAGCAGATCCGGATGGGTAGACGGTCGCCGTCCTCGTAATCGTTTGGACGTCAGTGATCGTCGAAGTCGTGGTCGAGGCCTCGCAAGACTCGATGTCTTCTTGGGGAAATGCCTCACGCTTGGCGGCAGTGGCCAGAGTTGCCAGAGATGCCAGAGATGCCAAAGCGGCAATGGTGCTAGAAGTGAACTTCATATTTGCAGTGGAACTTTTGAAGAAGTAGTGCTTTGAAATGGGCTATTGTGCTTTGCCTCTTAATACCAGCGAGCACCAGTGCTCGAAGAGAATGAAGGAGTGTAGTGTAACGAATGGACTGCTCACAGAGCGTAGGAAAAGACCGTGGTCGCCGGTGAAATGGCGTGTTTGCTTGTGCAGAAAGACAAAGAAACAGAAGACGGAATGAAAGGAATCCCACCTTCATATACATACCGTACCGTACATGCTCCTGATGGCCTCGTATAGGATCATTGTCCGGGTTTCATGATAAAGGCCAGTCGAGAGTAAGAAGAGCATCTAGGTTAGAGCCTCACGCCACCTTTGAACATGCGGCAAGCCTCCCGGGGTGACCAGCGTGACGAGCATTCAGGTGCATGCCTGTTGTGCGAATGAGAGACGAGCGATACATGGCGGTAGGAACGCCACCATCACTTGTACCGTCAGAGGCGTTCTGGTTGTAGTGCCCTGTCATTTCGGCATCTGCAGGATCCATTTGGCTGTACGGATTCTCTGACGCTGTATGTTTCGGGTTGAAGGTAGAGCCTTTAGCCAGACATGCGGTTCCTTGGAGGTTCGGTCTAGCCCAGTTCTCAAGCCCCTGTGAACGTCGTTCGCCTTTCCCCGCGTGGCTGGCCGGGCAAGGTCTTGCAAGGATTTGATTCGTGGGCCTATATTGATGCCGTGTACCCTTTGGAATTATTGCCTACTGATGTGATCTGGAGACAATTAATTAACGGGCGTGTGGTGGGGCGTTTTGGTTGGTCGTCGTGCTTCTGTGATCAAAATGGATCGATATTGTCTTGTATGATGAAAAGAGTCATGTCAGCGCCCAAGAGTGCTCCGAGTCTTAACACAGCAATGTAAGAATAAGAGATCAGTTACTTAAGTCGATCGATTTGACGAAGAAATCATACCGGGGTTCAGTATCGAGCTCTGAATACCGAACATGTTCGGGCATTTCGATTGAACGATAAAAGTATTGCTTCTGAGGCTCAAACGTAGAGTCAGGCTTGTAAAGATACCCCCCAAAGCGTTCGAGTCAGCCTTCATGATTCGGCATCGGTTCTAGGCAAAAGGTCAAACAAAGTTGGCCAAACGTCCGGTAAAAAGGCAAAAGAATAGCTGAGAATGGTTTCGATCCATTGCCCTCCGGGTTGCTTCAAATCTATGAGCCCGGCCTTCAGGAATTGTTAGTGAATGTTCGTTGACTGACATAACATAGTTTGTATTAACTTACGCGCTTCCGCTGCGCCACTCAGCTGCAGTGCTTGATGACAGTGAGGAAATCAAAATTTTTATATTGCTCAATTTTTTCTGCGGCTGCCCGCTTGCGGAGTTGGGCTTGAAGTTCCAGAAGCGCTCATACTTCACCCAAGCCCTCCTCATCACCAGATTGTATTCCTGCGCTGCTCTCAAAACGCATACTTTTACACAGCTTGTGCCACTTGTGAAAATCAACTACGCACATCCATCGTCTCTCACATTTTCACTCGTCCAACACATTCACTGGCTAACACCCCCAAAAATAGCTCCAGGGCCGCTGAAACCACCATCAAGCCACAATGGCGCCCTTGAAGGGACCCTCCCATCTTATTAACCCGCTCGCCACCCCAGCTCATCTGGAAACGACTGCATCGCAGCTCGATGGCGTTCCCAGGGACTTGGAAGACTCAATACGCTACGAAACCACGCGGCTCTTGGAGGCGTCTGGGATCCTGCTCCGGCTCCCACAAGAAATAATAGCACAATCGATCGTCATTTTGTCCAGATTCTGGTCTGGTGCAGACGGCACTAGTTTACTAGATTGCGACGCCAAGGTATGCATACGTACACGAACAGAAAGAACATATCAGGCATGAGATCTAATATCATCAAAGGATGCAGCAGCCGCGGCGCTCTATTTATCCGCAAAACCGTCCGCCACTCCGGTCTCCCCGAGATCACTTCTAACGGTTTTTGAATACACCAGCAGCCTCTCTCCAGATTACGCTCAAGCAGCCTCAAGTAACGAGCATCCCGAGATCAAATGGTCACTCTCAGAAGGCGCGTTCGAATCAGCGCGCGATCAGCTCTACAAGAACGAGGCCCAGATCCTGAGAGTTCTCGGGTTTCAAACTCACGTGGCGCTTCCCCATGCGCTCTGCATCAACTACCTCCAAACACTCCAAGTTTTCAAATCGCCCGCTGGTCCCACGCTGGCGAAACGCGCCATCAAACACCTGAACACTGCACTCCTTAGCCCGCAGCAACTCTACCTCACACACCAACCACCTGCTCTCGCCACTTCTGCGATCTATCTTGCAGCGCGAGAGGAGGAAGTGAATTTGCCAGAGGTGGAGTGGTGGGAGGTTTTTGATGTTGATCGGGAGGAACTTGGCTTTTTGGTTGTGGCTCTGACTAGTGTGGAGGGATTCGCTGTCCAGGAAAGAGAGATTTGGGGGAAAAGAAAAGTACCGCTCACTGTTGCAGATCTGCAAGTAGAGATTGAGCGAAGGACTATGCTTGAAGAGGGTCAGTAGATTAACGATGAATCAAATGATGACGGAATTTGTGCTGTTATGTGTACCTCGTTCATCGGCACCCCGTATCGGTTCCCTCAGCTACATGAGGAACGGACTTCTTAGCTCCGACTCCTAAAGCTTTGCGTCCTTACTGTGACGATAATCATAGTGCCAATCCGACCGCGCAATGTCCGCCCTGACTTGATAGTTCTCCTCAGCATCCTCTACAATCTGCATATCCACATCCGCCACAGCCATGCCCTCCGCACAACTTCCCAATCGCACCAGTGGCCCAGCATATGGCACACAAATCTGCGATAGACCAGCATAGCCTTTCCCAGGAGGGCCTCCTGCATTTGCAAATACAACTGCTGCGCTCGAGTCAGTCCAAGCGTTCCGAAAAGCTGCAAAACGAAAAGCATACCGCATGTATTCTCAAAGCACCTCGCCGTAAGCATCGAGTCAAGGAACAGCCCTTCCGAAACTGGATTCACCGCCAGTCCTTTTTTCGAGCAGTCCGTCAACGTCCAGAATGTCGGGACGATGATCATCTTCGCACCCTTCGCGATGAGCTCCCTCCACGCCTCAGGAAAAGCCAAATCCCAACAGATTAACAGCCCAACTTTGCCCAGTGGCGTGTCAAAAACGGGATGTTCGTCCATAGCCGAAGACTCAAGGTGATCACGCTCTATCGAGCCCCAGAGATTCTTCTTGACATATCGCCCCGCGATGGCGCCTGTGTTGTCGATGAAGTACGCGACGTTGAGGAGTCGCTCGTCCGGCTTGCCGGCATCGTGGAGTTCGAGAATCGTGCCAGGGACGATGTTGATGTTGCATTCTTTTGCTAGCTCCTGGTAGTTGTTCAGATAGGTTTCCCATTTGCCGCAGGCGTCTTTGAACCCTTCCGCTTGTGGGACCCAGTTGAGGAGATGGTATTCTGGGAGAACAGCCAGCTGGGCGCCTTGTTGGGCGGCGGCACGGATTTGAGTCGCGGCTTTTTGGTAGTTGGCTTCGAGCTGCATGGGCTGTTGTACAAGATTTTATTAGCATTGTTTCATTGCAGTCACGATCTATGACAGTCACATCAACGTAACGTACCTTCGGGTGCATTTGAATCACGGCGACTTTATACGTGGGAGCCATCTTGGACGATACAGATATTCAATGAAAGTATGACGTGTCTTCAGGTTTGCTTTTGGGTGTCTCGAAGGTGAATGATTTTTGGGATGCAGATAAGGTCATGTTAAGTTATGTGATGGGAGAGTTGCATTTAACAATCGACCTTAAGTACCCCACACTTGCCGGATCAACATGATGATGCCTCTATGTGTCAGGTATAGGCGAGAAGTGATCAGATGAAATCAACTGCACTTCATGTATTCATCAGAACGCTCCCTCTCGTAAAAATATTACTGCTGCATTTGTTGCTGGCCTCCTAAACAAGCCTGTGTTTGTCAATGCTCCAATGTTACTGGTATGTCGGTATTCCACACAAATGGCGGATGATTTCCAATTCAAGGAAACTTTGCGGATTCCAGCTGACTGAGCCCTCTCTTGCTCGTGTACAGGTCCAGCGCACTGCAATATGTGATTGTTGGTGCGGTGAAGTTGTTGTAGCCGAGGGTACAGGGGTTCCGATGCTGAAGGATATTGGACAGGGCTGGAAATCCGACGAGAACAGACGCCAGCATCTTAGGAGGACCGGAATTCACAGCTGCATTTTCAAGGGTTGTCCATGTTACTCCTCCATCAAGACAACAAGCCTACGAGAAGTACTGACAGGGAAGGAGTCCGAATATATAAAGGTATCTCGTAAAGTTGTTGCTCAGCCTTGAGCGGCTCGACACTCTAAGCGAGCCGAAGCTTTCAAATGTCGAAACACTCGATGTTTGAGGGCCCAGAAGCAGCGGCTCCGTGCACTACGCCATTGGGACCTCGCGAACGGCACGTTACTACGTGCAGCGGATGGCCTACGTGATTAGTGACTCTAATATTGCTAAACGACAAGGAAAACATTTCTGCGAGAAGTCGCCTCGCAGAATTCAATCTATCGCGACTCGTAAGACTCGAACCGAGCGCAGAAAATGGATAAAGCGAAGATGATAGACCCACACCTAACCAGCTTATATGCCAAACAAGCTATTGTGGCGTCAAACCCGCAATATATACTCCGGCAGCGATTCGCTCGACTGGTTTTCACCTATATTGCGATTGCGTCTGTCACCCTTGCGGGCGAGTTGCGTACCTGCTTTTCTGAGGCTTCGATATATTGCTTCGTGGGGCTTTGGAGGCAGCCCTATGTTGAAACATTAATGTCGAACCGAAGTGTAAGGTAAGCCGCCGGAAAAGGGACTTATTTGAAGAGTTGAGTTCCTCGTCTATTTCATTCTTTCCCGTATCAAATCCGTTCCATCAGTCAACCTATACGCTCTGTGAGCTACCACTTTCGTTCTCACATTACCTTCGATACACAGAGCACAGGTGCTCTTACTTCACAGCAAAACAACAATCAAACAACTTCACCAAAACACCTACCGCCAAAATGAAGAACGCCGGTTCCAAAGTCATGGCTTCGGCCTCTATGATCGCTCTCGCCAGCGCTCACGGTTTCATCGTCAGCCCGAGCCCCCGTATGCCCGGTTCCGCCATGTCGGACACCTGCGGTGAGCAGATGTACAACAACCAGATGGGTGACAACTTGGGCAACGTCCAAGGCCAACTCCAGGTCGCCGAGGGTCAGGAGGACTACGATGCCGCTGCTTGCAACGTCTGGCTTTGCAAGGGCTACAAGTACGAGGACAACACCGATAACGTTCAAGAGTACACTGCTGGTGAGGAGGTCGACATGGAGGTCAACATCGCCGCACCCCACACTGGTTACGCCAACGTGTCCGTCGTCTCGACCTCCACCGGCCAGGTCCTCGGTAGCGCCCTGAAGAGCTGGGACGAGTACGCTGCCAACGCCTACACCATCCCCGACGACCAGCTCAACTTCTCTATCACCATTCCCGATGTTGGCAGCGACTGCTCCAGCCCCGGTGACTGCGTTATCCAGTGGTTCTGGGATGCTCCGGATATCGACCAGACCTACGAGTCTTGCATTGACATTGTCGTTTCTGGTGGCGGCTCCGGTGGCTCAAGCTCTGGCAGCTCCGGCAACACTGGCTCTTCCGGGGGTTCCTCGAACAGCACCGCGCCCGCTGGTCCCAGCGGTGCTGCCAGCAGCGCTGTCGAGGTTGCTGAGGATGTCGCCTCATCCACCGCCTTCTCTACTGCTGCAGCCACATCCAGCTCTGCTGCCAGCGTGACCTCCAGCTCCGCCGCCTCCCCCAGCAATGCTGGTTCCGATGAGTCCAGTGAGGATGCTGATGAGACCTGCGAGGTCGTCTACGTTACCGCTTCTGCGGCTGCCGAGACCCCTGCTGCCAGGCGCCACAAGAGACACACTCGTCACTAGAGCGTTGTGGGAATAGTATGATGAGAACGACACACATTGACCATGTGTCATTGTTCAGACGTGACTCGGCTTCTGGGGAGTGGATGTTGTTTTGTTCGATCTTGCTGGTGCGCTCCTGGTGGTTTATAGCCACCAATGATCCACTATTTTGTATATTTAAACCTTCAATAGAGATTCATGTTGACTTTGCGTGACGCATAATCCGTTTCAAATTCGTTCCTTTTCGTCCAGCCAGGCCAGCCATAAGCAGACATGCTGGCATGCGGACAGGTAGGACTGTATCATCAGTCGAAATGTTAACTTTCAATCTCAAGTTTGCTTGATATTGTAAGAGTGAGAGCAATATTGTGCGCCAAGTTCAGCAGAATCAGCAAGGAAGCTCGTGTGCGCCTGGCTGTTGCTGGTAGGTCCCTCATTTAGAGCCCGATTGCACGTTGTGATGTTGGAAGAAGCCTTTTTGTGGTCTCTCCGTGGCGTATAACATATTCCAGAATACTATCGGTGATGTTATATGCATTGAAATATACCCAGGCTTCGCGTCTTCTACCTCGATCGAGTATAGCAAGATGTTTGAATGCGGCCGGTGAGATTTAGGGATGTTGGTGAGCTTAGCCGTTTTGAGGACCGCCGTATGGAGGAGCCCACGAAAACGCATCGATCGTACCATCAACCGCAAAGGAAGCGAGTCTGCTCCTGTCGATTCAATAATATCTGTGCAGAGTGGAGTAGGGAGATTCTCTGTAGACAGGAGGTACTTCTGTACCTTCTACCTGAAAGCAAGCAGCTGCGGGGAGCATTAATGCCTGAGGCTGCATTTGCCAAGGAGAATTTGCGTTAGGAATTAGTGACACGAGTGGGAGAAGCGACGAATATTTGCAGAGCGACGAGAAGGATAAGCCCCAGCACGCCGCCAACATGTCTGTCCGTCAAGCACCCGGCTACCAGCAGGCCGCGCCCGAGCGACCCATCGACGACGACTCCGATGTCGAGGAGGAGGCTCTCGCCAACGACTACCGCCAGCAGGTCAGCTACACCGATGCTGAGGGCGAGGACTATGGCCTTGAGCGCACCGACTCGCTGAGCAGTGGACCGCAAGATTTGCAGGCGCAGCTCGCGGCCGCCGCGCAGCCTCTGGAGTACCAGGCGACTATCGAGACCAAGATTGGAAGCTACGACCAATACTGCAACCTGTTCCACTTCATCCTGAACAGCGAGGGCCCCGTGGACATTGAGGTTCCTTCGGTATGTGGAGAAAGAGCTAGAATGAATGGATATATATGAGGAATGGAGGTGCTAACGAATGAAATTCAGCCTTTCTGGGCCTGGGATGTGATCGACGAGTTCATCTACCAATTCCAATCCTTCTGCTCCTACCGCCAGAAGGCCGCGCTCCAGCAGGGCACCGGCCAGGTCAACGAGGAGGATGTCACCGTTCTTCGCGAGAACCCCAACACCTGGGGATGCTACTCCGTCCTCAACGTCCTCTACTCGCTCATCCAGAGATCGCAGATCAGCGAGCAGCTCGCC
This sequence comes from Cladosporium sp. MBC 237, assembly GCA_030772445.1. Taxonomy (NCBI): domain Eukaryota; kingdom Fungi; phylum Ascomycota; class Dothideomycetes; order Cladosporiales; family Cladosporiaceae; genus Cladosporium; species Cladosporium sp. MBC 237. The sequence continues at coordinate 63,128 of JAPHCH010000032.1, read as the reverse complement.
GCGAGGAAGCGCAACGAGGACCCCGCGCCGTACATGGGCGAGTACGGCGGCCGCCCTCTGTACCAGATGCTGGGCTACTTCTCCATCATCGGTCTGCTTAGAGTGCACTGCTTGCTCGGCGACTTCGCCTTGGCGCTCAAGACTCTCGATGACATTGAGCTGAACAAGAAGGCCATGTTCGCGCGTGTCACCGCCGCCAACTTCTCCACCTACTACCACGTCGGTTTCTCCTACATGATGATGCACCGCTACGCCGACGCTCTGCGCGCCTTCAACCACATCCTTATCTACATCTCCCGCACCAAGAACTTCCAGAAGGGCCAGCAGTACGACAGCATCGCCAAGAAGAGCGACCAGATGTACGCCCTGGTTGCCATCTGCGTTGCCTTCCACCCCACTCGTCTCGACGACACCATTCACACCGCTCTCCGCGAGAAGTACGGCGAGCAGCTCGCTCGCATGCAGCGTGGAGGCCCTGAGGCCCTCCCTGTCTTCGAGGAGCTGTTCCGTGCTGCCTGCCCCAAGTTCATCTCTCCCACTCCTCCGGACTTCGACAACCCCCAACTTAACGTTGACCCCGTTGAGCACCACCTCGCCATCTTCATGAAGGAGGTCAGGAACAACCTCTTCGCTTCGACTGTTCGCTCCTACCTCAAGCTTTACACCACTATGGACATCACCAAGCTCGCTGGTTTCCTCGAGGTCGACGCCGAGACTCTGCGCAGCTGGCTCCTGGTCAACAAGCAGCGCTCAAGGCAGGTTCGCCACACCGAGGGCCCGCTCCTCGAGGGTGATGTCGTCAGCGCGAACGACATCGACTACGCCATGCAGGGTGACCTGATCCACGTCGCGGAGCAGAAGGTCGGCAGGAAGTTCACCGAGTACTTCCTCAGGAACACTGTGAGACTTTACAACTAAATGTAGAAGGTTGTATGAAACAACCCAAAAAAGTACCGATTGTGGGGAGGTTCCAAGCTTGGAAGTCAAAGTCGCCAAGGCGACAGGCGTTCAAACGGAGGGTATTGTGCATTGTGCAGCCATAGCAAGGAGTTATATCAAAAAGGGGCTGTTGGGAATTGTGCATGGAATGATCCGGAAGGGAGATTTCGCTGGAAAGCAGAGCTCCAATGTTAGACGAACACGTTGTAACGCCCACTTTAATGTGTGGCAACTTCGAAATGGAATATGAGTTTTAAACGTTAATCTACAAGCCAAACCCGACATTACTTGGAGTGTCGGATTCCCAAGAAGCGGTCAGTCTGCGAATCAGGATGTTCGATTGTTGTGGGCTGCCTACAGCGCTGCACAAAAGCAGCATTCACTACACGACCACGTGCTTTCACATGTGACCTCACTTCACATGACACCCGACCTGAATGTTCGGAAGCGACACATCTCGCAAACCCCTTTAGAAACATACAACTAATCACGCCTCCATCTGCCCTCTTACTCATGATCTTTCCTACTCCTCGATCCAACTCTTATAGAAACTACCCAAAGCCTCTCAACATGGCAGGGCTATCCTCAGCACTACGCCACATCGCCGTATCTCCCTCCTCTCCCCCACGCTACCACACTCTTCACTTGCGATATCCAGCTCTTAACCTACTCCCAGAAGGAACTCCACCATACCTCTACCCACCTCAAGACATCCTCTACCGCGAAAGACCCGAGCTCGGCACCTACCACCTGGAAGCCAACGATCTCGCGTTCTTCCACCGCTTCCGCATCTCTTCATCCACTGACACCAAAGAACGAAAACATCGTACGTCCACCTCCACAAATCCACTCCTAACCAAGCTCGAAGCCATCTCAACCCAACTCTCCGACCTCGACCTCGCCCGTCTCTCCCCCCAAACCACCACCTCAGACTCCCATCCCTGGCTCTCCCTCCTCCACAACCTCCTCCACCGCGTCTCCGACCGCGCCTACCTACACGTCCAGCAGCAGCTTAATACCCAAGCTCCTTTGCTCGCGCAACAAGACGAAAACCTCCATGCCTCGCAATGGGACACCGTCGCCGTCCCAGCGGGTCACGAGGGTTGTGTTGCATGCACTTGGGAGTTGCAGAGTGGTCATGGGGAGGTGTTGACTGTTACGTGGGTTGGTTGAGAGGTTGAGAGGGCGTGGTCTGCTTGTGCTGGAGGAGTGGAATGCAGGGGGGAGGGTGGAGTTGCCTCCTGGGTTCTTGGGGTTTCTTGAGAAGTGGTTTTCGAGGGCTGTTGGTTGTCTACATGAGGAACCAAGAGCCGTGGTCGAAAGTGATGTTGCTGATGTAGGTGAGAGGCTAGCCAGGGCGTGTGTAGATTGACAGACAGTATCGCTTCACGGGTGGGGATGGGAATGGATGCTGTGAACTTCGGGAATTTCCACATGTCGTTCAAGTATCATTCAATGAATCGAAGAAAAGAAAAAGTTGCGTATTGTCACAAGAATCCCATATCCACTCACATCGGTCTGTTCGTCCTCGATGTCTGCCATGAAACCTTCCATGAAATAACGCCGAGTCCCCCCAAGATAACCATCATGACGGTTGCGTGTCCTACAAGCTCCTCATACATCCTCTTTGAACATGCTCCTTCGCTCTGTAGGGCTGTTATCCGCACTTCCGGTGGTGCCCAAGCTGCTCTGTCCCTTGCGATGCGAGCTTGCAGCCCTGTCTTTTCCACGACCGGGAGCCGTGTCGACCATGGGTCGTGGGCTCGCCGTTCTCAGACTGCCCGCCTCATGATCGTCTCCGAAAGGGTTGGCGGGCGCAGCTCCGTGAACTTCTTCATCGTATCTGTGATCGAGCTCCCGCTGCCTGGACTGGCTTCGACCTCTGGCCTCTGGAATTCCAGCAACACCGACCTCGCCGTAGCCTCGTCCGCCGTATGGACCAGAGTTGGGATCCTGCAGGCCCAGCTCTTGCTCTTCGTAGTATCCTCCGTGGTCGGCTTCGTTTCCTACACGAGCATCCCAGGCTTCATCGGGGTCTAATGCGCCGAATCCACGCCTGTCCCTTCCCCGGTCAGGGCCGTAGGAGGTCGACTCGTATGCGCCGCCGGCCGTGCGCTTGTTGCGCAGTGCGTCCCATTTGTCTACGATCCAGCCCTGGATGCCACTGGGTGCAGGTGCAGGCGCGCGGTAGGCGGTCGGGTCTTGACGAGATCGATTGAATGGGTTGAAGCTGGGTGGTGGAAGACCGAGACGGCGGGCGCGGTAGTGCGAGTATCTTCACATGATGAGTTAGCTTGCTGTTAGTCCGAGGAGAAAGAGGATAATCCAGACTTCACTCACCCTATCCAACCGAGACTGCCAAAGATCAGAAGGAGGAAGAAGATGAGCAGAAAGACACCCCAACCCGTCATTGCTGCATCAATTCTTGTATGTAATCCAGTGCTATACAGTCGTAGACGGCGACAAGGGTTCACCCTCTGGGGAATGGAGAGTGGGGTGTGAGGACAATGCGTGGGTGGGTCGAATGGCCGGGACCAGGTGTTGGTAGGTGTACAAGATCGAGTCGGAGGGGATATACAAGGTATTCAATGGTGGTGTAGAAGAGGAGGACGAATGCGTAAGGCTTGCGAGTAACAGGTAGGTCAGCCTGCTTGCACAGCCCAATTAATGGCGGATTGAGTTGGACAGCTCCCGCTACTTGCCGTTGCAGCCAGCCAGCCAGCCGTTGCAGAGGCGAGGCATCAAGGATGCTTACCCTGTCTCTGAAGCTTAGCGTGATGCTATCTGCGTTGTAGCATGTCGTCCTAGCCCTCGCTGCAATCCCCCTCCAAGTCGATGCGGATGCCTGATAACATCAATCTCACCCAGCATGGCGTCAATTTTTGCTGCTCCTGTGATATCGTCTGAGTGCCACAAGTATGGGCGCAGACATGTCCACCAACATGGACAACCAGGCTGAACTCAATGGCCGGCCGGTCACTTTTCACTACAAGCGAGCAGAGCAAGACCAGGATGGACAGATAAGCTGGCATGAAGGAAGGGTTTCGTGTATGCCATAATGACATTTCTTTGTACCAGTATAGAGACTAACTCCTCTCAGCACCCGACTCGAAGTGGACGAGCATCAAATCCGACTACATCATCGCCGTCTTTCCCTCGCCACAACGCCAAAATGAGTATCGCATTTTGTACGTTGAAGAGAACGAGATCAATGGCAACACCAAGGCATCTCCCGTGCTCTTCCGGACTCTCACTGTGGCGAACCCGCCGCAACAGCTTGCCCATGACTTCCAACCTGCCGGTCAAGCATGCCTCTACACACGCATGACTTCAAGCACCGCTGTGCCCAACTTTCATGTCATTGTTTCAACAGGATCCGGCACCGGTCGAGCCACTGCCGTCTGGGAAAATGTCGTCCAACCCATGTTTCAGTTCGTTTGCGAGAACACGGCAGACCAGAAATACGAGGTTCATTTCACCACTTCAGAGACGACAGTCTCGGATCTCACCCGTTCTGTTTTCCTCCCACGCGCCAATGAGGGTGTTGCGCAGTCGATCGTCCTGCTCAGCGGCGATGGAGGTCTTGTTGACATCGTCAACACTCTCCTGTCAGAACCCCAATCTCAGAAATACCAGAAGCCTAATGTCGCCATACTTCCTTTGGGCACTGGAAATGCCATGGCTCATAGCTCTGACATAACCAAAGACAAAACTCTTGGCCTGTCGACGTTGATTCGCGGCTCGCCCAAAGGGATTCCTTTCTTTCGAGCCACCTTCTCCCCGGGCTCACGTCTTCTCGTCAACGAAGCTCGCGAAGAGCTGGAGCTCTCCAAATACGATGGAAGTCCCACCTGCCACGGCGCGGTCGTTTGTTCTTGGGGTTTGCATGCGGGCTTAGTAGCCGACAGCGACACTGCCCACTACCGCCAATTTGGGGCGGAGCGCTTCAAGATGGCGGCGAACGAAGCACTATTCCCTGCTGACGGATCACCGCCGCATCCCTATCATGGCCAAGTCTCTGTGCTCCGTCCTGGTAGCAAGACATGGCAGCCCATCGACCGCACAGAGCATGCCTATGTCCTCGCCACTCTCGTCTCACACCTCGAAGCAGGCTTTCACATCTCGCCCGCCTCGCAACCACTCGATGGCAAATTGCGGCTGCTCCACTTCGGTCCCATGGGTGGCAATGAGGCCATGCAGCTCATGACGAAGGCATACCAGGATGCGACGCATGTGGATGATTCTCGCGTGGGCTATGAAGAAGTCGCGGGCTTGCGGATTGGATTCCAGGAGGATGATGCTCGGTGGAGACGCGTGTGCGTGGATGGTAAGATAGTTCGCGTGGAGCAGGGCGGATGGATGGAGGTTAGGAGTGTCGAGGATGAGGGCTTGGTTGATTTGATTGCTATGTGAGCTCTGTGATTTTTTCGTCGCCAACTCCAGGGCTGTTAAATGGATTTTATTATTGAAAGCTTGCAGGGGAGAACACAATAAAGTCGTTATGATATCCTTCTGTTCAGAAATCTACCGCTAAAAGTGTTATGTGGCCCAGGAGTGCGATGGGACCTCGGGATTCAACTAATAAATGTGAGAAGGCACCAGGCGAGCGGAGTCAACGCCGCTTCCAAGCGCTATTAGAGAGACTACTGCAAATAGTCACGAGGTCATGGAAGTCACAAGGCACAAATGGTGTCAACCTCGAATGCAAGAGTGCTACATGTAGGTAAAGAAACGTGATGTGTTGATGGCTTACCTTAGCTGACCTTAAAATTGTCACCAAAATATCTCATCGTCAATGAACTTGCACCTATACCAACTTCATACACCTGTGACCGCCGAGTGTCAGAAGCCATGGACACGAAACCCGAAGAACAGCCTCCTACCGCTCAACGTCCGACACCAAAGAAACATCTATTCACCGCCCTAAGCGTAGCGACAGTCATCGCAACAACACTCTACAACACCGGCCCATTCAACTTCGATCATATCCTACAAAGAAACGTGTTCCTCAACACGCCCACAACCCTCACCACATGGCTAGAAACCGAACACCCCATAGCCCTCCAAGGAATCCTCGACAACATTGGCTCCTCAGGAACCCAAGCCGCAGGCGCCAAACCCGGCATAGTCGTGGCGTCACCATCCAGAACAAACCCCGATTACTTCTACACATGGACCCGAGACTCTGCCTTGACCATCAAGACTCTCACGGACGAGCTAGCCACTCACGAAGGAACGCCGGGTCTTGAATCGGCTATTCGAGATTACATTTCTACCCAAGCCGCTTTGCAGGGCATCGAGAACCCTTCTGGGGGCCTTTGCACTGGCGGACTCGGCGAGGCGAAATTCAACGTCGACGAAACCGCTTTCACAGGCGATTGGGGCCGACCTCAGCGCGATGGGCCTGCTTTGAGGGCTATTGCTTTGGTCAACTATGCGAACCAACTCCTCTCTCGGGGTGAAAACGCTTTAGTGACAGAGATCATCTGGCCGATCTTGCAAAACGACCTATCGTACGTGACGCAACACTGGAACGAAACAACCTTCGATCTCTGGGAAGAAGTCAAAGGCGCATCCTTCTTCACCACCGCCATGCAATACCGCGCTCTTGTAGAAGGGCAGCAGCTTGCGCGAGAACTTGGCAAACCCTGCCAACACTGTGCGTCGCAGGCTCCGCAGATTTTGTGTTTCTTGCAGACTTACTGGACGGGATCGTACATTGTTTCTAATTTTGGCGACAACGGCCGTTCCGGCAAGGACATCAACAGTATCTTGACCAGCACGCACATGTTCGATGTGAATGCTGGCTGCGACGAGGTGGCTTTCCAGCCTTGTTCGGAAAGGGCTTTGGCTAATCACAAGGTTGTTACGGATGCGTTTCGGTCTGGATATACTGTCAATCAGGGTATTCCGCCGGGTGTTGGGGTCGCTGTTGGCAGGTATCCTGAAGATGTGTATATGGGTGGGAATCCTTGGTAGGGTCTAGTGATCCCTGTAGGTGCTCGTGCTGTGTGCTAAAGTGCTCTCTTCCAGGTATTTGGGCGCCTTCGCCGCGGCTGAGATGTTGTATCAGGCTGTTTACCAATGGAGACGGCTAGGGATGATCAATGTCACCTCGACTTCTCAGGCTTTCTTCCAGGACGTGTATCCATCTGTGGCACTTGGGAGCCATGTCGCCGGATCGCCTGAGTTTGAAAGTATCCTTAGGGCTGTCTCGTCCTACGCGGATAGCTACATGGAAAATGCTGTAGGTCAGTCCGGTAAAGCTTGAGAACACGAGCTAATTGTGAAGCAGCAACAATTCACACCTGCCGACGGAGCTCTCGCTGAACAGTACTCTCGCAACGATGGCATGCCAATTTCGGCAAGAGGCTTAACCTGGTCCTACGCCGCGTTCTTGACGGCGTACAACGCCCGTAAAGGCGTGATGCCAGCTTCTTGGGGTGCCTCCTTCGTAAGTGTTTAAGGCGCATTAGACACTACGAGAGCTGACAATGCCCTCAAGAGTGAATTGTCTCCTGTCTGTTCGGCCAGCTCTGCGCAAGGACCCTGCACTACGGCGACAAATACCGTCTGGCCGTCAAGCACATCCAAACCACCTTGCACAACACCTGCTTTTACCACGCTCATGTTCAACGTGCGCAAACCGACTTCATACGGCCAAAATATCTTCCTCTCTGGCAACACGCCGCAGCTCGGTGGTTGGAACACCAGTCAAGCTATCCCCTTGAGTGCGGGCAAGTACACAGAGAAGCAACCTCTGTGGTACACGTTTGAGAGATTTCCGGTCGGAGCGGCGTTCGAGTACAAGTATGTGCTCAAGAATGAGGACGGGAACACAATTGTCTGGGAGCTTGGGCCCAATCGGCGATATGTCGTTCCTGCGAGCTGTGCGGTTTCTATTGCGGTTGGTGATGACTGGCGATGAGGAGTTGATCTTACGGTATGCCTGAACATCATGAAAAATCTTCCTGGTCGAGAGAATGTGAGAAACGTCCTTGGTCTTGTCTGCGCCTGGTGTCTATCCTTGGCCTGCATGATGTTTCCCAGGTTCTAGGGCTGGATTTCCTTGGTACGTATGACTCTCGGTCAACAGCGTCTGTGGCACACATAGGCTGTAAGCTTCGACTGTACAACGGTGGCGCCATCATGCCGAGGTTTCCTTAATATTTGTATGAGCACGGTTGCGAAGACTGATGATGTGATGAAGCTGGCTCCGTGAACTTGCTGTAGCGAGAGCGATTTTCCGCACAGCAGTTGACAAATGATACCGCCTTTCGCCACCGGGCCATCTCGTAATTGACCACTTTCATGTCGCCATGGGCAAAGTCTCATATATCAATTAGATGGTCCTGCCCAAAGTAGATTAGATGCTCGTCGCGCGGCAAAGGCACGACCAGCCATAGAGAAGCGCAGGAATCCCGCGAAATGCCACCCCGCTCCACCCGAACATACGCCTTGCAGCAGAGGCGCACTTGGCATTGCTTGCCTCCTGCTCTCTTCAGCAAGTCCTCCGCACTATATAGCAGGTGTAAAGTGCTCTGGACGGTTGACTAGCACGGCGCTGCAGCAGACTGGCCAGCATTATCACTTGGCGACGATGTCGATGCTACGCTATCTGGTATAGGACAGCAGAGTCTTGCTTTTCCGAGCGGGCATGCTATCTCTTGGCTTCAACATTCGCCTCCCTCTTCGAGGTAAACCCCATCGGCTGGGTCACGAGTGGTTTGTTGCGGATGCAGGATGCAGGTACGCTTGGATGATCAGCCTTGCTTGCAGGCGGTGCAGGCACGCTCAGGCTATGGTGTGCGACTAGGTATAAGTTGAGCCCCCGTCCCTCTGTTGTCGAATTAAACTATTCTACCCCCAAGACTCTTCTCTTGTGACCAAGGTGAAGCTATACGCACAATGAAGGTCACCGCCGCCGTTCTTGCGGCCACCATTGGTCTTGCAGCAGCTGTCGAGCCACCGACTCACACCAAGCAACCGCCCAAACCACCAGGACCGCCTCACGATAAGCCCAAAGGACCTCCTCACCCGCCTCCATACGGCCCGAGCAAGAAGCCTCACCCACCTGGCAAGCCCACGAAGACAGGTGCTTCTACTGCTTCTTCTACCGCAGCACCTACCGGTCTGCCTCCAGTTGATTCCAAGGCTCTGCAAGATGCCATCAGCGTCGACAACCTCAGAGCCAAGGCCGAGCACCTCGAGAGCATCGCCTATGCCACCGACGACCGCAACAGAGTGATTGGCTCCGCAGGCTTCAACAATACCGTGGATTGGCTGTACGAGAGCGTCTCAGCCCTCGGCGACTACTGGACTGTTCGCAGGCAGCCTTTCACCGCTCTTTACAGCAACGTTCAGGGCGACATCACCGTCGATGGCAGGACTTTCGAGCCTTCCTTCTTCGAGTACTCCCCCGGCGGAACCGTTACTGGAGAGCTTGTTCCCGTAGCAGATCTCGGCTGCGAAGAGTCCGACTACCCTGCAGAGGTTGAGGGCAACATTGCGCTGATCTCGCGTGGCGAATGTCCTTTCGGCCAAAAGTCTGCTCTCGCGGGTGTTGCTGGCGCTGCCGGTGCTGTTATCTACAATAACGCTCCTGCGCCTCTTGGTGGCGGTACTCTTGGCCCGCCTCCCAACCCATTGGGCGATTACGTCCCTACCCTTGGTATCTCGCAGGCCAACGGTACGTCTTACATCGAGCGTATCGCCAACGGCGAGGTTATTGAGGCCACTCTCGACATCGACAGCGATCTTTACAACATCACTGTGTAAGTTTGGTTTTCCTGTCCGCTGTTCCTTACACGTAAACTGACTTTGGATAGTGAAAACGTCATTGCCGAGACTGTTGGAGGAAACAAGGACTCTGTTCTTGTCATCGGAGGCCACTCTGACAGTGTCTTTGCCGGCCCCGGTATCAACGACGACGGCTCCGGTATCATCGGTATCCTCGAGGTCGCCGAGCAGCTGACCGGCTACGCCGTCAACAACGCTGTCCGCATTGCTTTCTGGGCCGCCGAGGAGTTCGGCCTGCTCGGCAGCTGGCACTACACCGAGGACCTCAGCGAGGAGGAGGCCGCGAAGATCCGCCTGTACCTCAACTTCGACATGATTGCTTCGCCCAACTACATTCTCGGCATCTACGACGGTGACGGAAGCGCTTTCAATCAGACTGGCCCGGCTGGCAGCGCCGAGGCAGAGGCTTTCTTCGAGGACTTTTTCGCCGACAACGGCTTGAACTCTGTCCCCACCGACTTCAGCGGCCGCAGCGACTATGCTGGCTTCCTCGCACGCGGCATTGCCTCTGGCGGTCTCTTCACCGGTGCTGAGGTCGTCAAGACCGAGGAGGAAGCCGAGCTGTTCGGCGGCGAGGCTGGTGTCAGCTACGACATCAACTACCACCAGGCAGGCGACAACGTCACCAACTTGGCTTGGGACGCTTTCGAGTGGAACACCAAGGCCATCGCCGCTGCGGTTGCTGAGTACGCTACTTCTTTCGAGAGCCTGGGCCCGGCCAACAACACTGTTGCGGCGAACAGGAAGAGGAGCGCTCTTGCTCCTCACACGCACAATCACGAGGGTGGATGCTCGAAGAAGATCCAGTAGACTTGTCTTGTGAGGTATTGAGATGGCGTTGTAGCAAAAACGATAATGTAGAACATGAAGGAATGAAGAAGTATCATCTACTATCTGCAATTATGTCGTCCTGGAGCTTTTCTTTTTGCTCATCCTTATACATCCGCGCTTTTACTACTTCCATGAACCGTCCGTAGAGACGAGGCGGAGACTCAAAGGACAGTGTTCCCAATTGACGGCTTCTTCATATCAATCCTTACCCCAACCCTAACCCTGGCTTCATGTGGTCAAATCCGCTGTGACCAGTTTGAATGCCTTGAATTGTTGCGATGACCCACGGGTCTGGGAATGAACGTGAATTTGATTATTTGCTGGTAAAGTGACAATTGTACTTGAGTGTATCGCAACTTACATGTAGTCAATGCACTGTACTCGAAGAGCAGCGGTGGCAGGCCCACACCTTGAGCGGAGCGCGCTCGCTTCGCCTCAGCCGCACTCTCTAGCACCGTGGACCTCCCAATGCCTGCACTTCATCGGTGAGTATGCTTTACATACACTCAGGAGCCCGTTGCAGATGTCGGAAGCGCTTCTTCCCACGCGCTATTGCGACGTGTGTAAGGGATTCGACGTTCGTGCATTGCTCCTGAGTGCTGAAGCAGCACCACTAAAGGCCAACACAAACCGGGCAGGACAACAAAACTCAGCAAAAACAGGAGTCATTCGTCAGGCAATACCCGATCTCTTCAAGCACCATGCAGATCTTACTACCCTGCAGAATCAAGCTGCTACCTGCCATCTATGCAGCTCGATCTGGCGTGAGTATTGTCGTTCAAGGCAGCCCGCGGAGCTCACCGAAACAGCCTTAAAACAAGGCGTTGGGAAGGAACAAATCTACATCGGAACTACAGACTGGGATACTGGATTGAGCTCTGTCCCTACCATCGCCGTTATTCAAAGAGGTCCCCCGCCAAATAACATCCAACGACAGCTAGCCTGCTTTGAGGTTTGTGTTGAAGAGGGCATCCCAGTGGATGATCGTCATCTTCTGGCAAGACTGCAGGCGTCCAATGGTGCGGAGAAGCAGTGCATTCAGCTAGCACGGAAATGGCTGCAAGACTGCGAGTTCAATCACGTCTCTTGTAGACAGAGTTCCAATGGCGATGCGCAGTTCCCAACTCGCGTATTGGCAATGGGGGTTGGCGACGAGGAATCGGAGGAAGTGAAAGTTCATTTGACACAGGGCATCGACTGTTCTGGCCACTATGCTGCGCTATCATACTGCTGGGGTCCGGACCGCGATTTGATACTCACCGAACATACGGAGCAACGACTGCGTGACGGCTACCCGCTTTCTGAATTCCCGGCTACACTGAAAGATGCTATAAATGTCACACGGGACCTTGGAATTCCTTACATCTGGATTGATGCTCTTTGCATATTTCAGGACCAAGAACGACAAGAAGCTAAAGATGATTGGGCCCGTGAGGCTGGCAAAATGAGGGATGTGTATCGCGGAGCATTTGTTACCATCGAAGCTGCGGCTGCAACAAGGGGTCGAGAGTCTTTCCTCGTTGATAGAAAAAGCTCCAAGCCTTACTGTCAATTGCCCTGGTATGGTCAACAAATCACGACATCCGTCTATCTCAGACCAATCGCTGACATCACTGACAATCAACTGCTGGGCACGAAAATCTTCACTCGCGGATGGACCTTGCAAGAAAGAGTGCTAGCACCCAGGACGCTTTCCTTTGGAAGACAACAGATTTCATTCGAGTGTGCCAATGGGTTTGTCGATGAGGCGGGTAGATCGTCCTTGTTGCCTAGAGCGACTGAGCTGTATCTCAGCAAAGATTCAATGCTGCAGCTTCGACGTGATCGCGGCATATGGGCACGTTTGATGCGATCGATCTTCCACTCTCTCAGGTTACCACCTGTTGTGACATTGAACAAGACTTACAGTATTGGCTGGTCTAGTCAAGGATCGATTGACGTTCCAGGAGGGTATTGGTCGACTTACTACGGCTATTGGCGTGGAATGATAGAACAGTTCACGGAACGGCAGCTCACCAACAGTGCAGATAGGCTGCCAGCTCTATCTGGTCTTGCTGATGAATTCCATCGCACCACTGGCGATACATATCTATGCGGCCATTGGCGAGGTGAATTGATTACCAGCCTTGCATGGACGGTCAACGGTCTCTACAACCCCAAAGGCGAGTACGCAAACTATCCCGGCATACCACCCAGCAACTTTGCAAACGAGCCTTACCCGGACAGCATCAAGCCGCCGGATCACTATGCTGCACCTTCCTGGAGCTGGGCATCCGTTCAAGGCAGAGTGAATTTCTTCCTCTGGAGCTATCATCAAATTCATCGAAATATCAAGGAACTCGCCAAAGTCAAGAGTGTTCACACCACGCCAACGCATGCTTCTGATCCTCTCGGCAGCGTCTCAGATGGGCATTTGATACTCCAGGCGCCTGTGCTACGCATTCCAGACCCCCAGGAACCATGCGACCCGAAGTATGAACTTCACATTTTCCACAACCATCTCCGCAAGGAATACACCGACCGAAACATGGAGTTCTACCAACACCACATACCACACAAAGAGCAGCAATTCGCACTCTTAAAGCTCCTCCAAGAGAAACTGGGACCAGGCGACAAAGGACATCGATTACTGCTCCTGCTGCTCGAGAGCTGCGAGGGTGGCGGGTATCGACGACTCTGCTGCGTCAACGTCCAGATCGGAACTGCGCGAGAGTTCGAAAACGATTTCTTTTCGAAACAGATGATGGCCTCCAGCGATCCTAGTGACCTTGATTACATGCAGAGCATGAGACCAGCTGTCACGCATGGCGTCGATATGGCTGATGAGATTCTGAGAGCGCCGTGGAAGTCGGAGGTGGTTATTATTTACTAGCTTTTATGCTAACTTTGTTCTGCATCTGAATAGGCTATCAAGTCTGTTTTCGGCATGCTGTCTTCCAAGATCGATGGTATCGCGATGGACTGGATCAGGCTCGTATGTAATATTGTTGAGTTTCATATGTGATAGCAAAGGCTATGACTTCATCGATTCATGACAATCATGCATCCAGGGGATATGGTCTAGCGGTATGACATCTTCTTAGCACTGTACAATTCACCCCGTACGAGCTGAGTGGAGAAGGTTCCCGGTTCGACTCCGGGTTTCTCCATGAATGATCTTTTGCTTTTGCACCGCAAGCATTCTGTCTATAGACTGTGCTTGAGCTATCTTTTTGGTCGTGATTTCTTTTTCATTGGCTATGGCCTTTTCGCTTGGGAACGTTCGATTTACGCGGGACAAGCAGGGCGATGAAAGAAATCAAATACCGAAACAAGCAATGGATGAAAATATGTAACGGTACGAGAAGATCTAATATGTAACGACTTGAGCAAAGTACACATGTAAACTCCCAAAACTCCTTCGCTATTCGACAAGATGTAAGAAAGAACCGAAACACCCATCTCGTAAGCTCTAAAACCCCATTCTCAAACCACCCTCCTACCGAACTTCCAAACCTGTTCCACCCCAATTCGTTTCCTCCCATCCACCTCCCTAGCATCAAGAACAACCAGGTCCGCATCACCGCCCTCCCCAAGCGTTCCCTTCAGCCCTCCCAATCCAAGCATTTCGGCAGGAGTCGCCGTGACAGCCCTCAAAACCTCCGGCACACTGGCACCGCTCCATTGCCAGAAATTCTCCACACACTCTCCTAGTGTCGCACAGCTGCCTGCTAACGTATCCGTCCCTTCCCTTGTCAATCGCGCGCCGACTTTCTCCCATCGATCGCCGTTCGTCCAGTCGTACGTCCCATCCGGAAGGCCGAGAGTTTTCATCGCGTCGGTCACTAGGATGAAGCCTTCCGGGTGCGCGTTCCAGGCGATCTTGACGGTCGTGGGGTGCAGGTGGATGCCGTCTGCGATGATGCCGAAGTAGGGTCGTTCGGCACCAGAGGCTTTGCCTAGAGTACCGAAAGGGCCGGGGTTGCGGTGGTGCAGTGGGCGCATGGCGTTGAAGAGGTGTGTGAGCATGGTGGCGCCGGAGTGTAGGGCGGAAGTCGTGGCTTCGTACGTGGCTTCGGTGTGGCCGAGAGCGAACCGGATCCCGCGTGAAGTGATTTGTGGGATGGCATCGGCTACGCCAGGGATTTCGGGCGCGGCGGTGATCAGGGCGATTGGAGGTTTCTGTTCTGGGGTAGAAGGGTTGAGATTTGAGGCACCGTAGCAGGACTCGAAGTCGTGGAAGCCATTTGGTGCTGCCTGCAGGACAGAGGGACTGTGGATACCGCATTTGGAGGCTGCTATGAAAGGTCCTTCGCAGTGGGCGCCGAGGGATTCAGAACCCTCCAAAGCATTTCGAGAGGCACCTGAAGGTGCGAGGTAGGGTAGAGTTTGATGATAGATTTCTGCTTTCTGGCTGGGTAGAGTCGGGAGGTAAGAGGTTACGCCTGTCTGGATGAGCTCCTTGTTGAGTTGCTTGAGACCTTTATGATAAGTTTGCATGTCGTTGGGGACGGTGGAGAAGTCGAAGCCGAAAGCGCCATTGAGCTGAACATCGATGAAGCCTGGCGAGAGGATTTTGCCTTTGAGATCCACGATCTCGTCGGGGACGATGTGGTAGTCGTAGAAGACTTCTTGGCTATGAAGGATTTTGCCAGTGACGGAACTTATCCAGAGGTCCTCTTCGACCAGTTTGTCTCCTTTGACGAGGAATCCTCCAGTGAATCTCGTGACGCCTGTGCGAGGACGTTCGGGTGAAAGGGCTATAGGCATGTCGACGTCGATGGCTGTGCCCTGAGTCTTGATCTGATCTGCCTATAGTAGACTGGTGAATGCTGCATGTAATGTCAAGTTGTACCCCGAAGCCTTTGTAGTAGTATATGGGTAGGTATAAGAAGTATGAAAGATCGACAAAATGGCTACACGTGCAGATAAAAGAAAAACGATCTGCTTTGCATCATCATCCTACCTTGCCGTGTGTAACTGTAGCTCCTCCGTGAGGGCTCAGATCAAGACGGCTCTCATCCAGTGGAGGCGACATGTGGAAAGCTTCGCTGGCCCATAAAAGCCAAAGGCACGTCACTCCGCCGTTACATGTCAATGACCACATGCACTGGCTTATCGCAGACAGAGTGACAGGTACAAGTCTGTGTGTGTTGCAGGGCGAAGAATCAGAGGATCTGCACCGGGCTTTTGCAGGGCTGACACGCGCTCGAAGCTGTTGGCCTCGGCATCCCGGGAAGCTCCCGCCCAAGGCGATGTAACCTCACCCAGCAAGAGAGAAGTCGCAGTTGCAGCAGGCTCCATGAGCTTACACTAATCCACTGCAACGCAGCACTCGCTTGTCTGTTGCGGAAAGAGCAACGGTGCTATCCGAGCCTTACGCCTGTCTGGAGCTCTTGCAGTCTACAGCAACCCGCGACCGTATCAGGACGTGGTGGGGGTCCGTGTGGTGGATTGGAGATGCGCGGAGCGGAGGCAGTTCCACCAGCAACGTACTGACGAACAAACGTTGTAACGTCTGATCTTGAAGCGCCATCGACCTGCAACTGTTACGGCCGACTGGAGAACCTGTACTCCTGTTTGTCGTCGCGGTTCAGACCGCTAGCGCCGACGAAATGGCAGCTGGAGATGGAGAGTTGGACCCGGTATGGGACGACATGGAGAAGTACGTTGATCTACGCAGCCTGAATTATCCGCAATGGATGCTGACTGTTGCATCGTGTTAGGACGCTCGGGCAGCTCTTTATGGTAGGTTGTCAATGCAACGTATCTTGACCTATCGCTTATTGTTTCATTAGATGGGCTTTGAGGGTACCGTCGTCACGCCGCAGATCCGGAAGCTCATTAGTGAGCATCACATTGGGTCGATTCTTCTGAAAGCGTCGAACATGAAATGTGAGCCCGTCATCTCCGCTCCTTCCATACTTCTCAATGCTTACCACGCCTAGCCGCGGAACAAACGACACAACTCATCTACGAATTGCAAAAGACAGCCTACGATGCTGGCCACCCAGTGCCTCTCACCATTGGCATCGACCAGGAGAATGGCGGTGTCAACAGCCTCTTCGATGACATCTATATTCGCCAGTACCCATCTGCGATGGGTCTGGCGGCGACAGGATCCCGAGAGCTAGCTTACGAAGTCGCGAAAGCCACTGCAGAGGAGATTGCTGCGTGTGGTATCAACTTGATTCTTGGTCCATGTCTAGACGTTCTGACCAATGCACGTAATCAGCCACTTGGTGTGAGAACCCATGGCGATGATCCACAAGAAGTGTCTGCCTTCGGCGTGGCGTTCATGAACGGCTACAAGAAAGCTGGAGTTGCGACAATGGGCAAACACTTCCCCAGCTATGGTAGTCTGGAGTTTCTTGGATCTGCATTAGATGTCCCAACTATCACCGAAAGCCTGGAGCAACTGAGTCTCAACGCTCTCGTGCCTTTTCGCAACGCCATCAGAGAAGGTTTGGATGCCATGATGGTCGGTGGGTGCGCGATGTCATCGGCAGGACTGAACGTTATGCACGCCTGTCTTTCCGAGCGAGTTGTGAACGAATTATTACGAAACGAGCTCAGTTTCGAGGGAGTGGTCATATCTGACTGTCTGGAGATGGAAGCCCTCAGCCACAACATTGGTGTCGGAGGCGGCACAGTAATGGCTGTCAACGCCGGATGCGATGTTGTACTACTCTGTCGGTCGTACATTCATCAGCAAGAAGCGATTGAAGGCTTCAAGCTCGGCCTCGACAACTTCAACATCACAAAAGAACGAGTACGAACTTCTTTGAAGCGCATCTTAGCTATGAAGGCAAAGTGTACATCTTGGGAGAAGGCGCTCAACCCTCCAGGCATTGACCTCCTCTCGAAGCTGCAACCATCCCATACAATACTATCGACAAAAGCCTACAACTCTTCCGTGACAATAGTACGAGACAAAAATCGTGTACTACCACTGACGAACATTCTGGAACCCGAAGACGAGCTACTACTCCTGACACCTTTAGTCAAGCCTTTGGCAGCTTCTGCAGCTGCACGTGCTTTGTCCGAGCAGGCCACTAATGGCTCGCCTGAGCCCGCCGTCTGGGAGCGAAGTTCCTCAGTCATGAGTGGCGAGCGCGTCTTTCGTGAGCTGGGACGATCACTCGCACGGCAAAGGAACGGTCGTGTTCTACACAGTTCATATACAGCCAATGGTGTGCGACCACAGCATGAAAATCTGATCAACCGCGCGGGTGCCGTCATCATCGTGACTGCAGACGCCAACCGCAATCTATATCAGAATGGTTTCACAAAGCACGTTTCTATGATCTGCAACATGCAGTACACCTCTGGTGGCGAGAAAAGGGAGAAGCCACTCATCGTCATCGCAGTGAGCTCACCCTACGATTTTGCAATGGATCAGTCTATCGGCACATATCTGTGCACCTATGATTTCACCGAGACTGCTCTTGTCGCCTTGGTCAAAGTTCTCTATGGAGAGTTTGCAGCTGCTGGTGCGCTGCCTGGAACCATCAGCCAGAGTCAGAAGCTTTCCCAGTCGAGACAACATTGGCTGGTCGAGAACTTCAACGAGGAACGGGATTCTGCCGGTCTGGACGCGTTGATCAAGTCCGTTGTCGAAGGCGCCGCGCCGGGGATGCACTCAGAGCTTTCTGGCGCTAGCTCAAACTCCCTACTTCTTCGCAATTCCGAGATACTAGAACAGCACTTTGTCGTGCGCAACAGTAGCACGCAAACGCTGTATGGATTCTGCGCCACCTACTTTTTTCAGGCAACCGGAACGGGCGTCATTGCAGCTATATTCGTCGACCCAGCCCGCCGCAAGTTGTCCATCGGGCACTCTCTTCATAACCGTGCCATTCGCACCCTTCTTCAGCGCGAGGGCATCAAACGCTTCCAGCTCGGTTCTCGTCTGCCCAGCATATACCTCGGGAGTCCCACTGGTCACGGCGGCGAGCGCAAGCGTCTGCGATCATGGTTCGCGAATCTGGGATGGAATACAGCGTTGTCACGCAACGTATGCAGCATGATAGCTCGCAATCTCTCCACATGGAAGCCTCCAGAAGGCATGGCCAGAAGCTTGCAAAGTGCTGGAGTGGATTTTGACCTAGTGTATGGCTGGGACTACGCTGTTGAAGTACTTGATCATATCAAGACCAACAATCGCCAGGGTCTTGCTGAAGTCTACAAGCTTGCCCTTGCGGATCCTTCGGCTTGCGGTATCATTCGCGCCAAGCGGCCTGAAGATGGAGCTCTGGTCGGTACGGTTGTGCTATACAACATGCAATCGCAGCTGGCGGAGTATGTGCCGGCGATGAAAGCTATCGGCGAGCTGACTGGCGGTATTTCGTCGCCAGTCATCAGCCCTTCCGTGGGAGAGTATTCGACTTTGCTGCAGGGTTTGATTCTGCTGGGTATGAGGCAGATCAGACAGCAGGGCTGCAATGCGTGTATCTTGGATTATGTAAGTGTTTCGTCTTGGAACCGCATTCGATTGTATGTGTTGCTAACTCGTGACCACAGATGGACGGCGACGGCAACTTTGACGGACTGAGCGCCATGGGGTTCAGTGTATTGCACAACTTCGAGGAAGTCTCTTGCGATGCTGCGACCTGGACCATGGTGCCTCCCACTTGAACGGAGCGATTTTGGCGCACTGCTGACGACGGATATGATACCCTGGTATTTGTTTCTGGCTTGAACGGACGACATGATTTTCGATACTCTGCTTAATACATAACCCTCATGCCTGCCGCCTGACCGTCAATAATAAGTCTCTCAAGCAAGCAGATCGTCAATAAGTCTCTCAAGGAGACGATAGTGTTATAAATACGAATGGCTCCCATTCGCTGTCAGCGGGCACCTCGGCCTCATTTCAGCTTCGGAGTCCGCCGACGCTCATTTCCAGGCGCTTATGCTATCCTGCTTCGTCTATGCTGCCGTCGATCACGCCCCTCGGCCCCACCTGCAGTGTGGTTGTGGACCCGACGCCCTCCGCAAGAGAAGCAACTAGCAGTGCTAGTGATCGACCCCACGCGACAAACCCCAGTCGATGGCTTGAGGCCAGTCCACTTCTCGCTCTCCAAGCTTCCGGGGACGCCTCTTGTCGCTCTATCACCCTGGCTCAAGGGCCAAGTCCTGACATTCTGACACTTTTCCATTTTCCTTCTTCGACATCACACCTGTCTGTGCCCCCGCCGTGTGAGTCCAACAAGCCATCCTGCTGCTATCCCGTGTGTGTGTTGCGCAGCCAACTCTACCCGTCGTACACGGCCGCCAGCTCGGCTACGGATTGATTGGGTATCGGTAAGCCGACGAAATCCGACCACGACGACGTACAACCGCCGCGTCGAACGGACAGAGACGGCAACATAACAGTGACGACGGTGACGGCATTGTTCGCCAGATATCGCCGCACGACTTGGATCTCTACACCCCGGTTCAAACGACCTGGCTCAACCACAACGCCTGGACCATCTGCTTCTTATCGTGCCTCGGCTTAGCACTGGAAGGGAAGGATTTGAGACAGTGCGTGCGACGAAGCGTATCTTGCGACGATCCTGAGGCGCCTCTTTCTTTCGCATGCGCCAACCAACACAGTCTCAGTAACATCAATCCCACGCGTGTGGTGAACCTGGCATGCGCCCGCGACACTTTACACAGTCGCAATGGACCACATAGGATTCGACCCGGCGAGCATGAACTACGTCGCCACGGCGCTGCAGCATCCGGGCAGTACCGATCCCTTCTCAGACATGCTGATGCAACCGCCAATGGTGCTTGAAGGACAACATTCTGGATATGGGTTCGCCGGAGACGACATGGGTCTGCACTCTATGCACCACCACCAGCAACATTCCCAGCAACCGCAAGCTACACCCTCGCTAAAGCGCGCATATAGTGCTTTCGAAGATCCTTTCTCCGACGTCGTCAGCGCTTTCGACCACCCGGCGCATAACGACCAGAATGATGCCGAAGTACCGTCGATCGACCGCGACAACAAGCTCTTGAGTTTCTCGCTCCCACGATTTGATTACAACTTACTCACCTACAACTATCAACGGGCGTCTATGCAATTAGCCGCGCAGCTGCATGGCATGTTCTTTCTGGCAGAATCGCCCTGGGCAGCTGCAGGGGACGCCCAACCACCTCCTAGCGAGTTGACATGCTATCGACGTAATTTGTTCCAGATCACTGGCGAAATAACAATCCCGCGATCGTTGCGGTATATCTTGACGGATCAAGGTGAACAAATACCAATACTTGGGCAAGAGCTTGTGGTTAGTGCGACGGAGTCTACAGAGGGCAATCCGGTGAAGATAATTTCGGTGCCTTGGAAGACACCAGCGAACCCTACTGCACCGACCGTTGAGGACAAGGCCGAGCGCGAACCTCCGTCGATAGCGATCGATTTGATGAACATGCAAGATATGGACTCAGAGTTGGTGACAATGCCATTTCAATGGAAGAGACTGCAGTTCAGAATCGCGACAGCGAACAACGGCAGACGGAAAGAGCTACAGCAGCACTTTGTCGTGCGATTGAAAGTCATGGCGACTCTGGCGACGGGCGGGAAGATCTCAATATGCGAGGTGCAATCTGGAGCCATTATCGTCAGAGGAAGAAGCCCCAGAAACTTCCAGGCGAGAAAAGACATGCCTTTGAATGCAAGCGGACACGCACGCAAGACATCTCACGCTCCTCCACGCTCTGCAAGTGGAGAATCGGCGCAGAAGAGGCTTCACACTGAAGGTCCAACATCTGCACCCGTCAAAAACGAGACTGCACTCCCACCCGCAGCTCAAACATCTTTCATTGACCCGAACGATATCCCTGCGCCCATGGACTTCTTCAACTGGAAGCCGTCAGCGCCAGGAGACCAACAACAAAGCGCCATGGCCGCCTTGCCACCACAACCCACCGCCCTCGAAGCCACAGGCGGCAACAACAACAACAACAACAACATGTACGCAGCATCTTCCCCCGATCTCGCCCGTTCCCAACAAAACCAACAACAGCCTCAAACCTCCGCACCCATAAACCTATCCTTAATAGAAGACGACTCCCCCGCGCCTCACAGCACTCCCTCCGACGCCCGCCAGCGATCCGGCTCTCTTGCCGTAGCCGGAGGGAAACCTCTACACATCCCCGTGCGCGCACCATCCTTCTCCCTCAACACCATCAACAGCCCGGATGAGTCTGCAGATCTTTTGTACGAGTACTTCCCCCTCGGGCTGGACGACTGGATGCCGCCTGTTGATGCTGTCTATCGACCGCACGTGGTGCATCATACCAAACTGCCGAGCGATCCTAGGGATCTCGTTGCCGGCAAGGCGGCGAGGAGTCGTAGGCTGTATAGTGCTGATGTCGTTGGTTGAGCTTAAGATGGGCCTTGTTGTGGGCATTTACGGTCGGAGAACGAAAGATCCAACAGGCTCCTTCCAGGGCCCAGGTGTCGCAAGACGAAGGCCTGATTGCCGCTACTCTCCGTGCTTGCAGACCACTTCGGCTCTGGAGCCGAACGCTTCGGAAACACCTGATTACCGAGCCCTCGCCCTGTGCCTCTTTCACGAGAAAATCCGCCTTGTTCTCAAACGGCACAGCCCCATTCTCCCTTCGCACACCTACCCCAGAAGTCGCACAGCACAAGACCAACACTCTCGAAGCCAGCCCAAGCGCCGACCCACAAGTCTAGGACAAGCTACAAACCAGGTAGACTGAAAACCGCCCTCCGCACACTCACATCTCATGAACAGTGGGAGTGGCACGTCAATCAACAGGTGTTAATTGATAACATAGCCGATGATATCATCAAAGGCATTGTAGCAAAGTGGTTAATGCGATTGACTAGAAATCAATTCCCTTCGGGGGCACAGGTTCGAGTCCTGTCAATGTCGAGATGATTATTTCTTTTGCTTCTTTTGGAGCGATCCCGAAATCGCTTCGGCGGAGTTTGGTCTTGTCATGCTTGTTACTGAAGGAGTTTGGTGGGTGTTTTGTGAAATTGGGCGACTCCCATGATCCCAGACGAAATTCGCACACCAGCTTCACTTGTCTACATCTTTCGGTTTACCCGTCGGGTTTTCTTGCGTTTTAGCCTCACTCTTTCGGGGAAGAGCGATTGTTATTACATAATGAATGATCTGGTTTGGAGATTGGTTACGGTCGGGATTGGGTGATCATTTTTTTTCGCGTGCAACAGCCAGCGAAAATTCTCAACGCGCAGCAGCTTTTCGGTTGATTCTCTGGTTTCACATGCGATGGAACAAGTCTTCCATATCGATACCTGTATCTAGACGAACAGGAGTCCCGAGAGAGAAAAAGAGAGACAGGGAAATAGATAATTTCCCTGGAAAAGTATTGGTTTCCCCCCCCCCCAACATTGCATCTTTCCAGGCAGGATAAATGTAACTTTATGCAAGTTTTCGATAGCTTGTGAAATGCTTCTCAATGTGACATGTGTACCTGGCATGAAATATACCCGTTCAATTCCCATTGTGAAAGTCTCATTGTTCAAGTCCTATTAAGTCTCTATCATGCTCGCAAGCTACATTCATGGCACATTATTGGGGAGAAAAAAAAAGAAAACATCCAAGATCGAAAGCCATGCACACCTTGACTCTCTAAATTCTTCTACTTCTTTCTCTTCTTCTTCTGCTCCGTCTTGATCCTATCCCTCTCGTCGACATCATTTCCCACGTGCTATCTTTGATGGATGAGATTGTTTCCCAAGCCATCGTGCGATGGCTGAGATTCCCTGACCTCTCACAAGTACAAGGCGGTCGGTTTGTCGTTATCTCCTGTTTCCGCGACAGGGTGAGATGGTTGGTTTTCTACACCTTCAGCTTCAGGTGGTATGGCTGGTATCTGGCCTGCTCGCTTGACTGACAACTCTGCCGTAGGATCCTGGATGTCGCAACGGCGTGGTCTTCTGTGGGTTGGCGAGATGGATGGTTACATACTTCGCCAATTTGCCACGGAAGTAGCGACAAGGCTTTTCATCATTTCAGCCTCATGAATCTTCGTGTAGATCGGGCTTTGCATCGTAAGGCTGGCCATTTACACGTCTTCCAAACAGCACACCGCAACCGCCGCGCCGAAAATCGAGCTCTCAGGCGCCATTTCCAACTTCACGGCACTCTCGGCGCTGACGTCCGCACCAGACCTGGCGCAAAGTTCGTCTAGCACGCGCTGAGAACCCGAGAGGAAACCGGGATACTTCTCTGCTAGCGTGCCGTTACAAGCAATCGAGACGTGGCTCGCAGCTTGCGCGGGCTCGAGTCCCTCTTCGCGCGTGCGTAAGCGCCAAAGAGCGTGGAGGGCTGTGGCGAGGTAGGCTTGGGCGCGTTGGGAGACGAGCTGTGAGAGGGTGCGGATGAAGTGCCAGTCTGCTAGGGAGGGTTTGCACGTGGCGGGTAGGCGGTGGGCTTGGAGGAAGGCGGCGCTAGCTGTGTTGAGGGTGGAGCTTTTGTCTGCTTCGAAGGCGGCGATGATGCGTGTGTCCAGGCTGTATGGTTCGGTGAGGTGTTCTGGTATTTGACCGGAGAAAACGCCGACGGAGGCGATGGTTTCGAGGAGCACGAGGCGGACGATTTCGCCTAGGTAGCGGCCTGTGCAGAGGTATTCTAGGGGCTGGAAGTCGGGTAGTCTGTGGCTGGCGTTGAGGGAGTCATCCCAGCGGGTGATGGGGAGGATGTTTTTGCCGAACATGCTGAGCTCGGTGTTGACGAGGACGTGTTCTGCCGAATCGAACCAGGCGTCTGGACGGTCGCCATATTTCCCGCGTGACAGTGCAGATGTGGGTAAGTAAACAGAGGCATTCATGCCAGTGCCTAGGATCAAAGACATTCGCGCGGTGGGATCGCGATATGCTTGCGAGACCAAGGTTGCGGACCCATCGTTGACAATCGCCCTCATTTCTACATTGAGGCCTTTCCTCCTGCACGACAGCATGATCAACTCACTCAAATCATCACCCTCGCAACCATGAGTTGCACAAAACCCTTTACCCATTGCTAGTAGCTTCCCTGTCCTTGGACTGGTCTGTTCGACAGGGAACGACCAAGCCAGACCCATCGGTAGTCTTGCATTTGTAGTCCCGTTCATGTGATTGTATTCCGCCAGCATGTCCGCAATCCGCTCAGCCATCCAGTCGAAGAAGGCCGCACCCTGCAGGTCGCGG
This sequence comes from Cladosporium sp. MBC 237, assembly GCA_030772445.1. Taxonomy (NCBI): domain Eukaryota; kingdom Fungi; phylum Ascomycota; class Dothideomycetes; order Cladosporiales; family Cladosporiaceae; genus Cladosporium; species Cladosporium sp. MBC 237. The sequence goes on along the minus strand of JAPHCH010000032.1, from coordinate 38,398 downwards.
ATCTTCTTGTCGATAATCACGGTCCGTATCCGTCTGATCTGAATTTCGCCCTCTCCATTCTCATTCCTTCCACACAGCCTAATCAATGCAATCCTGAAGGTCGATCCGCCAACGTCCAAAGCTAAGAAGTCGCCCTTCTCGGTGCCAGTCGGAAGTGTGTGCTGGTATGAGGGCAGCATGGAGATGTTTGACGACTGCAGTCGCTCTTTGTACTCTTTCTGCAGCTCTTCCGAATACTGAAGTAAGCGATCAAGGCCCAGCGGCTTCTCGAAGAGCGCGCGGACCTCGACCAGGAAGTCATCCATGCTCTTTTCGTAGACTTGTTCCACAACTACATGGCGGGGTAGTCTGGTCGGGGCGTGGTGATTAGAAGTCAAGGTCTGTAGTAATGGAGACAGCATGGCCGTGATCGCTCTGAAAAGCCGTGTTTGCTTGCATATATCGATAATCAACGCCAGGAAAGGTCGTCGAGCTGATGTCATTGGCCGGCTGGCTGACAGAGGCCGGCAGATGATGGTGGGAGCAAAGTAGTGCAGAGGATATGAGCGATCGATACCTGGGCCGCGAGGAATGCTTCGCGCTGTCGAGACGGTTGTAGGTCTATCCAAACTGTATATCGAGCAAAAACCGGCGGCTCCCTTGCGGAGGAGGGCAGGTGGTGAAAAACGAAGAACGTCTTTAGGGTTTTTGGGTTACAGGCCCGTATTGGGGTGCCACGCGAGGGTTCTTGCCTTCACGGATGGGCGTTTATCGGGAAAATGGCGCCGCGAAGCTGCAACGGCACGATGGTAGAGCTAGATCGAGAGCGTACGCTGTGCATTATCGTTTGGGCTCAACGTGGGCGCGTTGTCGCGGTGGTAGCGTAGTAGCAGGCGTCTGCCGAGGCGCCGATGTAGGAGGCAAGCGAGTCGTGCCAGGTATGCAGGCAGGCAGCAAGAGACTACGACAGTACCATGCCTAGTAGCCGACCCGTTGAATATGTGAGGTAAGAAATGTGAGAAACACGACGTCTATTGCCCGTCGCAAGACCCACGTTCGGCTAGTGCAATAATTACTACCACTGCTATGGTGGTATTGGCGAGACTGGGTAGGTTGCGCGGCCTCCCTCACCCGTTTGCGCGCGCACGTGCAAGATGGAGGAGGGGCCGGCTAGTGAGGTGAGGGTGCAGTGTAAAGAAAGAGTGGAGGATTGTGTAGGCACGTAGGGTATGTGGCCCGGCTCGGGTAGCAGTTGCTTGTCAGCGATATAGGAGTAGAGTGACTCGAGTGACTAGGTAAGCGACTAGGTAGAGTGACTAGGTAAAGAAAGTGAACTAGACGGGTCGGGTGAAGGCTCGGATGTGGCGAGTAAAAGAAGAATAATTGGTTGGTGGTCACCGCGCGATTTGTCCTGATGGCACCAAGGGCGGTTTGGCTTGAACGTTACATCTCTACCTTGGCGACGTTGCATTGAAACTTGCTCTTCCGAGTCTCTACCAACACACTGACTGCCTATCCAAGGCCCGTGTTCTTGCATACGCTGAGAGGCACGTAGGATGATCATCTGCTCCTTTTCAGTACGATACTACTGCCAGCTCGACCGATTGGACGCATCTCAAGTGTGGTGTAGCAACAGATGCCATACAAACTTGGCCGCATACGTGGTCTTGGACACGACATCACGCACGTGGACAAATTGAGTACATGTGCGTCAGGTGATAGCACTGATAGGTGATGATAGGCAAGATGGAAGGCCTCGCGTGACTGCCATGAAACTCGGCAGATTGTACAAATTTGAGCGGTAGAGAGCTTGTGGAATATAACCGAGCTGCGCCAATCAGGTGGTACATTCATATAGAAATTAGAGATAGATTCGTTATACTTCGTTACATGCATGAGATTACAACCCTCGCCATGATTAACAGATTGAGTTCGGAAACACCATGCCACACCGATCCGGAGTTGCAAAACAAGATCACTCAAACCTTCTCCCCTTCACCGGTGGCCTCAGCACTCTTCTTGCCCAAGACCTCTTCCTTGGTCTCGTCGGAAAGCTTCAGATCTTCCTCAATAGACACAGTGTCTTTGATCGTCATCAGCATGACTGGCAGAGCGATGAGCAAACTACCAGCCAGCAGCGCCCAAGACGAAGCAAACATGTTGATGTACGGGATCTGGAGGCCGTCCAAGCGCCAAATGATGGCGGCGCCGGCCGACTGAATGCCCTTGTAGAATCCAGAGTAGTTTGCTAGCTTGCGGCTGTTGTTGGTCATGGCTCCCATGAACCAGTAAACAGAGCACTGCCATGCAGCATCGTAGAATCCCTGTTGATGATGGTGTCAGTACCTTGGTCTGCATTGCGAAGAGCAGTAAGAACTTACGTAGAAGATGTACAAGAACATTGGCCCAATGTACCCAGATGAAGTCCAGTCCATCTTCACATAGTCATCAGATGGATCGTCCGGAGTGTCAGAGCCTTGGTCAACTTCGGCGCGGGTGTATCCCCTCTGAAACTCGTATCCGCCACCCCAGACAACGAAAGTCAAGACAAAAAGAGCAGCCCAGCAAGACTTGGCTCGGATAGAACGCCTGACACGACTAATGTCAAGGAGGTACCCGACCAGGAAAGCACCCCAAATCTGCGCCAACCAGTAGAGCACGTTATTCAGGGCGCGTGTGCGGGTGTTAAATTGGGCGAGGTTCACACCGTTGAACTGGTATGTGTAGAACCAGTTGGAGGCAAAGAACATGGGGAAGAGGAAGACGACGTACGGCTCACTCTTCAGAGTCTCCCACATGCCGAGGAACTCGGATTTCCATGTCGGGTTCTTCATCAGAATAACGCGGCTGCCATCATCGCGGACGACGTTTTTGGCATCGCAAAGAAACCAGGCGAGGATACCACCGATGGCAGTGAGGATGATGAAGCCAATGTACGTGCCGTCAGACACGGTGCTGTCCGTTGTTGTGTGGATGTTCTGGCCCAGAGGCACCAAGCTGCCAATCACGCCGCCCATGTTGAAAATCATCCAGAACACAGAGATGTAACGGCCCTTGCTCTGCTCAGGAGGATAGGCAAGCATGATTGCTCCCTGAGCGGCCCAGAGGATGCCTGCACAGCAACCGAGCAGGAAGCCAGCGAACACGATAAAGCCATAATTCTGCGTGTGGTTGTAGCAGAGGTAGGATGCGACGTAGATGGTATAGCCAATGCCACCGAATGACAGCGCTACCTTGATTCCGAGCCAATTGGCAATGGAGCCGGCGAAGAAGCCAACCACCGAGAAAGTGGCATACACAGCAGTGTTGGAGTCAGTGCTGGCTTTGGCATCGACTTGACCGGCACCACCAAGACCGTTGACGGCATTGAACATGCCTAAGGAAGTGTCAGCGTTTATAGTGGACCTCGAGGCAAGCTGTGGGACTTACCTGGACACAAAAAGCACACAAATGCCACCATGACCAGCTGCACTTGCGGGCTCGCGTACCATGGCAGCTTGAGAGGCCCGATCTTCAGTTGCTTGTATCTCCACCCCTTGGGTATCACACCAGTTTGTACATTGTGAGCTGACTCTTCTGGCGACTCGACGTCGTGGTGCGCCGTCGCGGTCTTTTCTGCGTCCGCCATGCTGTCGCGTAAGACGGGTGTTGAACGTGGTTGGTCGTGCTAGGCGAGGACGGTTTACTACTGTAGGCGGGTTGCCGAGGCAAGGTGCAACAAGTGTAGGGCTCTCTAGGCGTGCACGCGACGAGAGGGTACTACGAGTTCTCTCCTCGTCGTTGACGGAGGGTGATGATAGAGTAATATAGATGGAGTTCGCATTCACATGCGTGCGGCTGAGTAGCGCGACTGATGAAGAAGGGGCATGTGTGCGACCTCATAAACTCAGCTTTCCCGTAAGCTACTTGAGGGCTATCGTCTCTCCAAAATAGACGGCACCCCTCACACACTCGCAGTGCCAGGGTCTAGATACGCATTGTTTGTGTGGAGGAGCCGTTGCACAGGTTGCAGCACGGCTTGGTTGTTTGCCGGTACCCATGCCTCGTCGACCATTCACAGGCCAGTGGCTGCGTGAGCACACGACCGCCAAACACGCCTTCAAAAGGATGTCAATCCTTTGAATCCAACCTTGCAGCGCGTGGCAGAAGCTTGCTCGTTTGCTGTCGCATGCACGATATGCGTGCCCTCGCTCGTCGCGCATGTGCTGATACGACAGCGTAGCGCTGATAGATTGATAAGACCCAATATTGATACGCTGCCTTTCGGCTGCGTCTGGCCAGCCTCGCCAGCACCCAAGCACCGGTTTCGGTGGCCTGCAGAGCGTTGCAGCGATATCAACGACAACTCATGATACGACTTGGCCGGGGTAAAGAACCAAATGAGAACGACGGGCAAGGGTGGGCCTTTGGCTGCAACCTCACGGCCGGCGAGTCAGCCGACTGCCAAAATGCCAGCAGCTAGGCTAGCGCCCGATCGGACGGCTGCAACGCTATCAAGCCTCGCCCTACTACTGCTGTCTGCTCGTCGCTCTCTTGCCCTATACCACTTGGTCGCCGACGAGTCCTTACCAAAGAGATGGACTAAACTTATCAGAACGATACACTCTAGTGTGCGTTCAAGTTCCATCGCAGGTGTCATCGTCGACCTGTTTGTGGAGATACAGTATTATCCTGCCGTCCCACTTCGGCTGTTAAGGCTGCTACCCTACCTACGGAGCTGTCTTCTACCACCTCTGGTAACTTTGTACTTCCAGTGTAGCCAATGCGGTGTCCTGGGGTCATCCACGTTGCATCGTGGGTGGTTCTGACGTGAAGCAGTTGCAAGGCTGGCATCTGCCTCTCTGACAATGACGTCCTTTGACTGAAGATTTTCAGGTCGGCGACTGGTGATCACGATAGGTATATTCTCGAGGTATCTTGAAATGTCTTTTTCTCATTCTCAGTACACTCTCTCTGCTAGTCCAAACCTCAAACAAAACTACCAATCTCCCAACTTCTTGATTGATACCAAAAAAACATGTAAGTAGCTTCTCGCGATTGATACTTTGTGATGAATGAGAGATCAGGAAGGGCAGGACTGATGGCATTGCAGGAGACTCATCATTCGCGATGACAAGGCTGAAGCCGCCCAATACATATCAGACTACATCATTGGTAGGCATTCAATTCGCAATCATCGTCCAGAATCATATTCTCACGTAATGTAGACCGAATAACAACTTTCGCCCCAACGCCTCAAAAGCCCTTCGTCCTCGGCCTTCCGACTGGATCATCGCCCGAAGGAATTTACAAGCACCTTGTTCGAAGACACAAGGCAGGGGAAATCTCCTTCAAAAATGTCATCACTTTCAACATGGTACGTGTTGTCATTCACACCCAGGCGACGGAGAGCCGTCAGGGTTGACTATGAATTCAGGATGAATACGTTGGTCTGCCTAGGGACCATCCCGAATCCTACCACTCCTTCATGTACAAGCACTTCTTTTCCCACGTCGACGTTGATCCCGCGAACATCAACATCCTGAACGGGAACGCCACGGACCTGGAAGCAGAGTGCATCGCATATGAGGAAAAGATCAAGCAAGCAGGTGGCATCGAGCTTTTCCTCGGTGGAATCGGGCCTGATGGACATATTGCATTCAATGGTAAGATACATGGTCGTTCACGTCCCCACGTTCAATCGCTTACCCTGTGATCCACAGAACCCGGCAGCAGCCTGAAGTCCCGAACTCGCGTTAAAACACTGGCATACGACACATTACAAGCCAACTCACGCTACTTCAACAATGACCTCTCCGCAGTACCACGCATGGCTCTCACGGTCGGCGTGCAAACCGTCCTCGACGCCCGCGAGGTTGTGGTAATCATCACCGGCGCACATAAAGCGCTGGCGCTACGCAAGTGCATCGAAGATGGTGTGAACCACATGTGGACGCTTTCGTCCCTACAACAGCACCCACACGCCATGATCGTCGTCGACGAAGATGCAACGCTCGAACTGCAAGTCAAGACCGTCAAATACTTCAAGTCGATCGAGCAGGTAGCCACGTCCGAGGGCTTCGGCCAGGCTTTGCCGAGCGAGGCGTCAACGCGCAAGAAAAGGGACTCTGTTCTGCAGGAGTTGCACAGTCCTAAGAGCACGAGTCCAACCAGCAAAAGCTTCTTGGTGCCGCCGGTGCGCGAGATTCCGAGAAGTGTGAGCCCTGATCTTGTGCCGGATTCGATGCATGACCGCTTGCCCCCGACTCCTAGGCTGGATGGATTGGAGGTCAAGGAGCTGCCGCTGTCGAACATGCACGAAAGAGTTGATTCGCCTACTGCTCTCTGAAGGGTTTCCAGGACATAACAAAGTGATTAGGCGTCTATCAAAGGGATGCGAGTTTCCTTGGTCTTCTTACCTACGTATCAATGCTTCTTGGGAACATTTCGATCTCGAGCTTGCGTGATATTTGCATGTCTCCCTCTTTGAAAAATTGCTATTGAAATGAATGCGTTTGAGAACGATTTTGGCAGATGTGTATATACCAATGTATTATTATGATCTTTATATATATCGATTATGTATTTGACTTGTGGTTGCAACAAAATCGTCTGTGCTTTCGTTCTCCCTTCGCTTTCATGTGATCGTGTCTCTGACAGTACATGACGTACCGCTGCGGCCAACTCGGAGACATCCCGTCACCAAAAGGAAAACATCCCCCCTCTCGAAAGCAATACTCTCGCCATCGACCGCGCACGAAACACCATTGTCCTTGTGTCATGATAACCGGAGCGAAAACACGATAGACACGCCCTGAACGAGAATGCGGGCCGGCCTGCGCGCTGGTCAACAATGCTTCCGACTCGCCAATCAGCCTGTGCGGCCGCAGCTGCTACGACATCTTCAATTCAGCCTTCATAGCGGTCGGAGCTCAAGGAACTTCAATTTTGGACATCATGCGAAATACATCTTCAGAAAACCGCCTGCGCCGGTCAAGGGAGGTTCTGCGTTGCTCGCTGCCGCCGCGCTGAGCCCGCTGACTTTCGTGGCGATGACCGAGCAGCCTCACGATGAAGACGGCAGGACGAGCGAAGAGAAGATGCTGCAGGCATCAAGAGAAGAGCTAGAAAACTACGTGCCGCCTCCATTGCGCGGGTCGAAGAAGTACCGCGTGGGATTATGGAGATTTTTGGATACTTGGATCGTTGAGCCGATAGCAACAGGCTTGCGACTTTTGCATCTGGTGGTCATCTTCGCTCCAGTCATTATTGCGGTGCCGATAATGTGGTTCGGCAAGCGGTTACCTGATCGCGATAACGAGCGTTCGGGCACGCTGCTGTGGTACAGGTTCTTGGTGTGGTCCATGGAAAGCTCAGGCGCTGCCTTCATCAAGCTGGGCCAGTGGGCAGCCAGCAGGACGGACATTTTCCCAGACGAGCTGTGCGCCATCATGTCTGCGCTGCACTCGAATGCACCAGCGCACTCGTTCAAGATCACGAAAGCCACCATCGAGCGGGCTTTTGGCCGTGATTTTGAGGATATCTTTGAAGAGTTCCAAGAGAAACCATTGGGAGTCGGCGCGATCGCTCAGGTCTACAAAGCCAAGTTGAAGCCTGATCTGATCCCGACTGAGGACATGAATGAACACCAACCTCAAACTCTGCGAGAGAGAGCACAGCGAACGGTCGACCCACTTCTGAAGAGCACGCCTCAAAGGGTTCCTTCGAACTATGTCGCGATCAAGGTGCTTCATCCAAAGATCGAGCGAGTAGTTAGACGGGATCTCCGAATCATGGGATTCTTCGCACAGGTTATCAATGCCATCCCCACCATGGAATGGTTCTCCTTCCCGGACGAGGTCCAACAATTTGGAGAGATGATGCGTTTGCAATTGGATCTCCGCATCGAAGCTGCAAACCTCACATTGTTCCGCAAGAATTTTCGTAACAGGAGCACCGCCTGGTTCCCCTACCCTTACGATCAATACACCACTCGCAAAGTTCTAGTCGAAGAGTTCGCAACGGGAATACCGTTAGAGCACTTCTTGCAAAACGGAGGCGGTGTCTTCCAGAAAGAGATTGCAGATGAAGGCCTTGATGCCTTTTTGCACATGCTGCTCATCGACAACTTCATCCACGCTGATCTGCATCCTGGTAATATCATGGTTCGCTTCTACAAGCCTGCTCAGCTGGAAATGGGCAAGAGCCTACCATCATTCAAGAAGCGTTCAGAGGCCTTGCCAGAGGACTCCAAGGATGTGACGGAAGAAGTTTTGGCACGCCTACGGCCACACCGTGACGCAAAGGGAGCGTGGACAGAAACGTTGGCTGAGATCGACAGGGAGGGATACAGGCCGCAGTTGATCTTCATCGACACAGGACTTGTCACCGAACTCAACTCGACGAACCGAAAGAACTTCCTCGATTTATTCAAGGCCATTGCTGAGTTTGACGGCTACAAAGCGGGCCATCTTATGGTGGAGCGATGTCGCCAGCCGGATGCAGTCATCGACAGCGAGGTCTTTGCCTTGCGAATGCAGCATCTCGTGCTTGGAGTGAAGAGCAGGACTTTCGCACTAGGAAACATCAAGATCGGCGACATCTTGAACGAGGTACTTGGCATGGTCCGGACACATCACGTGCGGCTGGAAGGTGACTTCGTCAATGTTGTCCTAAGCATCTTGCTTTTGGAAGGCATTGGACGATCCCTAGATCCGGACCTTGATCTGTTTTCTGGGTAAGTTTGCTACTGTCTCTCTTTCTCTAACTAAGCTGAAAGCTAACATTCTACCTTCACAGAGCACTTCCCATTCTCCGCCAGCTCGGCGCACAAAGCAGCTCATCGATCTTGCGCTCTGGTGACCTTTCCATGGTCAAGGTCTGGGCAGGCCTGGAAGCCAGGAAGTTCCTGCAAGCAAGTGTCGAGAGCGTCGAAATGTGTGTCAAATACGACCAGCTGTCGCCTAATATCTAGTGTTTGCGACCTTGTCTTCAAACTACGTTTGGCGGCCTCTTTGTATTACTACCTTACACCATTCATAACCGCGGGCAAACATTTCCTTTGAAGGAGAACATTTCTTTACGTCTCTCGTTCAAGCAATCATCAAGATGCCATAGCAAAGAATGCGACCACTATATGAAGTAGACGGCAAGGCAACACAGTAGGTCATTTCCCACCCAACATCCACATTCAAACATCAACACGCCCAAACCCCAAATCGCAACCAAAAAGGTCAAGAATGTGCCACCAAAACGTCGTCTTCTGCCCCTGCACCACCTGCCTCGCCGACCGCGCCAACGCCTACGTCGGAATCTACTACGACCTTTGCGACGAGACCAGCACCATGACGCGCAGCAAAGCGGCAATCTACGGCGAAGACCGCGTCGAAGTCGCCAGCGAAGCCGAATACCACACCCAGACTAGGGAGTTTAGCAGAGGGCGCGCTTGGGAAGAGGAGACCGATGCCAGTCTTCCGGAGGATCGCTGGTGGGAGTGCGAGAAGAGTGGGTTCAAGTTTGTCGAGGATGAGGGCGCGAAGAGGACGGTTATTAATGCCGATGTGCCGATTTCGGAGGATTTGCCTTGAGGCGAGAAGGAACGGTGGGAGTGAGATGTAAACAGGCTGTCTTGGAGTTTGTGAAAGGGAGAAGGTTATTGCTTGATTGTTGCACATGGGTCGGCTGTGTTTATGCCGCTTGAAGCTGGTGAAGATCTCTTTGAATCGGGAAGCTCTCGATTTCAGGCATGGCTTTTGGAATGCATTGGAAGTTGTACTGGTTTACTAATCGCGATCGAATAAGAGTGGCTCTAAACCAACCATGTGATTTAGAATGAGTGGCCGATCAAATACCCCCTAGCGTCGCTGTTTGCTTCTGTTGAAATACAGCGCCGTCTCAAGTCCTACCTTCAAAGTAACCACTTCTTGGAACACTTGGTCGTATTTCCAGTGCAACCGAAGTGCGATATTGTATTATTACTATTGAGCTCCGTCGTTCTTTGGCGACGATGAAGGCAATCTTTCAGCTGTTTCACATCGTGGAGCCGGACGAGTTCTATCCTCTCTGTCAGGGGAAGAATGAGTGGGACGTCCTTGGTTGGGTTAATCGCGAATAGAGATATGTCGTTGTATCGTTTAGGCCAAGGCTTTTTGTTCGCGGCCAATGCTTTCAATCAACCACTCCAAGACCGGCCGATAGCTATAGCTGTCGCATCCTTCATGTTTCGGCGAACAGATAAATTGACCTTGGGCCCGTCTTCGCAACGGGACAAAGAGAGGCCGGTGCCAAGTGTTGGTCCTGTCAGCCCGAGACACCATGCTGGACGGCTGCGAGATCGATTGAGAGGCTTGAGAGATGCCCAGATTCCAGGAAAAAGCACCAATAGTAAATAAAGTAAAGTCCACGTAAGACGTTGCCAGACTGCATTAGCCTACTCTTAGATTTTGGGTAATCAGTGATGTTATATAGAAATACTCCGATGTCGGTCCAAGCGTCTTGACATGGAGATCCGGCAAGTTGCGTGCCGTGAAGCTGTGAAGCTGAAGTCCGAACCGACGATGATGAGAGTTGCATTGGCGCCCTTCAACGATATCATGATAAAATTCCCGAGGGCCCAGCGTATCTACAGTAGGTTGTCGATCTTTTTCTTCTCCTCTTCAATCATCGCCATGTTCTCCCCTTCCACAAGCAGAGTATGAAGGAACAGCCACCACACGCACGAGCCGCAGAGAGCGAGCCAGAGCACCAGAAAGAGAATGTCAATACTCCGAACCCGACTCCTTCGCCTTTGTCATCGACGCCTGACCACGCCTCGATCACGTCGCACAACAACAATGAAGACAATAAGTCATCCACCGAATCCACTTCACGCCTCGCTTCCGTTCATCGCGCCTACGATGCCATCTCATACACGCCGAAGCGCTGTCGGTGGGACCCCGTGGAACCGCCCAAGTTCACCATATGGCTGAATCTGCTGTTCGGTGCGGCTGGCGCTTTCACTGTCGCCAACCTGTATTATACCCACCCGATTCTGGCAATCTTAGCAGAAGACTTTGGCGTCGACTATGTTGAAGTCGCGGAGATTCCCACATTGGCTCAGGCTGGGTATGCCGTGGGTCTCTTGTTTCTGTGTCCACTAGGAGATCTGCTTAAGAGGAGGCCCTTCGTGCTATATCTGGTATTCTTCACGGCGTCCTTATCGTAAGTCAAGCTCTGGAGACACGCTGCATGGAAGTATCGCTGCTAACAGACGGATAGCATTGGGTTGGCAACCACGGGAAGCTTGGTAGCCTTCCAAGTCATCACCTTTCTGACGGGAGTAAGTACTGTCACGCCTCAGCTTATGTTGCCTTTGGTGGGAGACCTAGCTCCACCTCAACGTCGTGCGTCTGCTATGAGCATCGTCGTCTCTGGCCTCACCATGGGTATCTTAATTGCACGTGTGCTTTCTGGTATAATGACGCAGTACACTACCTGGCGCGCCGTATACTGGCTATCCGTCGGACTGCAATACACCATTTGGTTTCTTCTGTATCTGTTCATGCCGGATTACCCATCTTCGAATCCGAGTGGTTTGAATTATTTCAAGATGCTGTGGAGCATGCTGGTCATGCTCACCAAGCACCCGCAGCTGGTCCAGGCGTGCTTAATCGCTGTGTTCACTTCGGCCACCTTTACCAATTTCTGGACTACTCTAACATTCCTACTTTCTGACGATCCATACAACTACAGCACTGTCGTCATCGGCCTCTTTGCCCTAATAGGCATCGCCTCTATGTGCATTGGTCCCTTCCACGCCCGCTGGATTATCGACAGATTCGTGCCAATCTTCTCAGTAATCCTAGGAATGATCTATTGCCTCGTTGGAATCTCAATTGGAACATATACTGGCACCTTTACCATCGCTGGTCCCGTTATTCAAGCGTTTCTCAACGATTTTGGTATGCAAACGTCTCAGATCGCCAATCGCACTGCTCTCTTCGCCATCGAACCCAAGGGTAGGAGTCGAGTGAATACTGTATTCATGGTATTCACTTTCTGCGGCCAATTGATCGGCACGTCTGTGGGAAGCACCCTTTATGATCGAGGAGGATGGATTGCCAGTGGAAGCTACAGTGTGGGCAGCATTGGTGCAGCATTGATAGTATGCTTCTTACGAGGGCCCTGGGAGAAGCGCTGGGTTGGATGGCGTGGCGGTTGGAGCATCAGGAAAAAGGCGATGGACACTTCGGACGGCGTGACTACTGAAGAACGAAACCCTCTGAGGAGACTCGACACCGCGGAGAAGCTGAAAGAACAGGCTCGAAGGGAGCAAGCAGAGCGAGATCTGGAGAGAGGTAGAACGGAGGAAGAGAAAAGCAGCCACGCTCAAACCCAGAATCAATGCAATCAAGACTCGGTCAACTCGATGGGCGTAGAGAAGGCTCTTGAGGGCAGAGCTGCTGAAGACAAGACCGACGAAGTGTACGGGGAGGATGAGAAAGCGCTTTCGGACGGCGACAAAAACCAGGCTGCAAACGATGCAACGAAGAATGTACATTCCTGATTCGCATCTTTGATGAAATTAGCGAGGCGTTGTGGGTATACTGGATAGATGCCAAGTATGAATGTAGCGTTCTTAGACCAATCCGGACAAAATCGAATTACGACACGATCTCACCATTATACATGAGCTGACTTCACTTCTGCCACCTCCACTTGGTCCACCGCCCGTTCTTAGACTTGGACTGGAGTCACTTAGAAGCCAAAATTCACAATATCTCAGCGGATCATTGACTGTTCCTGTGCGTTTTAACAAAGAAGTTCACAAAGCTATTGAGCGCACACGTCAGGTGAACGAACGTGTTGGTAAATTGAACTGCACCAACACGACACATATACGACCAGTCACGCACCTTTCACCAACAGACAGAAAAGACCCTCCGACGTTCCGCTCAAACCACCCGCTCTCACAATCTGTGGATACACAATCATTTCCCGGCCAAAACGGCCCAAATCGCTTCCAACATGCCAAAACCACCAGACCTAGGACAGAGGCTCCAGCAACTCATCCAGCAGAAAGCTCAGCTGAATTACCACGAACTACGACTTGAGTACCCTGTCCTTGATCTTCTCCCCGCCCAGGATGCTAATATCATCCATCTGCGCAAGCCCCAAGACAGTGGCTTCCATCGGCACCCGCCTAACCCCAGCGACTTCCAATGGGACACTGATTTCAGTGTCCCATTGCCGTTGAAATCCAGTACTGCCATGGCATCCTCCCATTCACAATCAGGAACATTTCTATCCACAGTTGCCGGGCTATTCAACCAACGCGGGTCCAGTCTTTTGCAATTCGTGTCGTACCACCATGCAAACAATGGCGTGCAGCATAGTTTCCGTCTGTGGACTGAACACCAAGGACAACATCAGATCGTGGCAGAAAGTGAATTCAGCGATGCCACATGGGAACTCGAGTCGAAAGCTTTCCAGTCAGAGGTCTGGATGCAACTCATCCACAACCTCATGAGCCGAGCATCTGACAGAGCTTACTTGCATGTGCACCAGCGCTTGCGTCTGTATAGCTGGTACAAGCAGTCGGTAGAGCAAGAGAAATGGGCCTGGGAGAAGGAGCTTAACGTGAAAGAAGTGCTTGCTTCGAATCTACGTGTGCTCGTTGGCAATGGCCAGCATGTTCGAACCGTCGAGGCAGTCGACTTGGATGGTCCTGGAGAAGGCACCGTCTTGCTGCCATGCGGGCTTGAACAAGATTATCCGCTCCAGTTGCTGGGTTCGTTTTCGGCAGCTGATTGCATCGAAGCAGCTTGTGAAGTCTGCGGCAAGAAACTTCTGAACGAGACGGACCTCCGGAGACTTTGTCGCTTCCATGAAGCTTGTCGTCGAGAACAGTTCTATGCGAACCAGCACGAATGGAAGAAGCTAGAGAGAGAACACGAGCGAGTGAGAGTTTCAGGCGCCATGCTCGTACTGGCGATGCAAGACGCCCTGGGGTTATTGCAAGTTCCAGAGTCGGTGTCACCAAAAGCTTTCGACATAGCCTCTTCAAAGGTGGTTGTGGACGTGCTAGCTGCTTTCAGGATCACATGGGAAACCCAGGCAAGTTTGTGACTTGCTCTACTGCTGAACTGATCAGAGGCACGCTGGTAGACTTGGAAGCTGTCGTTGCTAATGCACTAGGCGTATCACAAAGTCTGCAGAGTCTTCCGCCGGGATGGGATGCCATGGTGCGATTGTGGGCGACTCGGGCTGTTCAGCTGGCGAGTGCGCCTGATTACAAGGGGATGGGATTTTATGGTATCAAGACCGAGATCTACCAGCAGTTGCCACAAGACAGAGCGACGATGGACGAGTTGGAAGTGATGCTGAGAAGCGCACGCTTGGGCTGATTGTCGTTGTACTGCAATCTTCGTGTTTTCCAACGGGGGCTCAGCATATCGCTGCACAAACCATCAGCGATGCTGAGCAACCATCCTGAATGTTTTACAAGAGGGATGGATGCCCATTCCACACTCCAGTAACCACACTCCAACAATCACACTCTCACAATCAGACCTGCGTCTTCCCAGGCCCATAACAGCTAGCAACCTCATTCTCCGGCTCAGCCTCACCAAACTCCTTCCCAGCCTCATCACAGAACTTCGCCATACGCGTATCTTTCGCGCTAAGACCTTCCGGATTATGGGTGGTCCATCGAATGTGCGTTTTGTTGAAAACATTCGTCCATTCTGGATGATGCTTCTGTTTCTTGCATTCGCCAGCAACCACGTTCATGAAATCCTGCCTGAAAATTAGCAATCGTACTCTAGCGCAAGAGATGCTCTCGCTCTTGCTGACGCGAAGAAAATTACCTACCCAAGTAGCCTTGAAAGTCTTGAATTTGAATTGTCTCTCCAGGCCTTTTCCGCCGTTCCATAGTTGCCAGCGTCCATTGTCGACGAGTGCGGTTGTTTGGGAGGCGAGCTCCTCGGCGTTCTCTCCTTGAGAAGGCGAGATATCTTTAATGTCAACCATTGCCGGTCTCGTGGTGCTGAAGCTGCGGGTGCACGTGAACAAATTATTCTTGGGCAGTAGAGAGCGGTATTGGCTTCGATTGGTAAGAATTCGTGACATCTCGATGAAGTTGAGGTTGGTGGATGCTGCTGATGATGGTGACAGGGTTGCTCGGCTGATCTGTAATACGGCAGACGCGCTTGCAAATTTCGCTGCTGGTAAAGTGATCCAAGCGATCCCTCACGCTGGATAGTAGAGAATAACCGGATGGTTTCAAGTATTTGAATGTGTCTTGTCTACCTCACGCATAGTCAGAGTAGGCATACAATTGCAGCTCTACAGAGAAGTCCGCTCAAGGCCGTCGCCAAGCCTACATGAAACATGATACTTCAAGACTTCAAGATTCACAGCGATCAACTATAGCGATGACAACAGATTTGCACGTGGATTATTGAACATGACATTGGGCAGGAAGAAGAAATTGAATTTTCTCTAGCCCGGTTCGAGGTAGCTGGAGCGTCTGAGTGATCGTACTGTGACCCTTTTTCGTGGCCTTTTCCCATTCCAGAACGCTATAAACCCAACCCTCAAACGCCGAACAAGCTAAGATGACCCATTTCCGTGCAATGCGATTTCGCGCACTACATCTATTTCTTCTTGGCCTCCTCCTCCTCAGCCTTGGCCTTGGCGCGCTTCTCGCGCTTGCCAACAAGGCGGGCCTCAGAGCGGGCGTCACGGAGAGTGCGGTAGGCGTTCTCGGTGGAGGGGTAGTCGGAGAGCTTGCCGGTCTGGATGGTGACCTTGTTGTCGATGGGGAAAGCCTGGTTGGCGAGCTTGACGGTCTCACCCTCCTTGACGGCCTTGACCTCCTCAGCGGTGGCCTCACCCTTCTTGGGGGCCTTGGAGTTGCGGGGGAAGAGGATGAGGCGCTGCTGGTAGGCCTTCAGGCGCTCGACGTTGGCCTTGAGGGACTCCTCGCTCAGGTTCTGGCGGCGGGGGTCGACGGCGATACCGATGGTGCGCGCAAGCTTGCGGGGGATGTTGGCCTCCTGGTGTGGTTGTTAGAGCCTGTCCTTCACGTATCTTCTTCCCAATGGGTGATCCGTACCTTAAGCTCAGCGAGGGAGAAACCACGGCCAGCACGAACGCGACGGTTGTACTTGACGGTGGGGCAACGAACGACAGGGCGGAGCTTGTCGACGGGCTTAGGAGCGACCTTGGCGGCCTTCTCCTGACGGTGAACGCGGCGGGAGGCCTTCTTGCCAGGCTGTGATGGTGGTGTCAGGATTTTGCGATCTTATGCACTGCAGGCGCCGCTGCTCTCAAGGTGAGAGGGGAATTACCTGGTCGAAGTGCACGCGGACGCGACGCTGCCAATCCTTGCGGAAATCTGGGACATGTCAGAAACTGGCCCATTGCGCTCGAATATCCAGTATGGAGGGTCCTTACGGTTGTGCGGGATCATCTGGTTGTGCTTGATGGCCATTTTTGCGGTGTTGGATCAAACGATCGGGATTGTCGTGGGTCGTTGGTGTCCGTCGTCGGTATCGTCGTCGTCGCAAATCGAAAGCCCAAATCGAGTTTGCAAAAGTACAGTATCATTTTACACTTGGTGTGCGGGCCGAACAAATCTTGGCGTGAGAAGCCCGGCAGTTCTTCGGCAGAGCGTAAAGTGCTCCAGCGCAAGAAGGGTTTAGCGCAGAAACACGAACTTACGCGCTGCGCGTAAACGACGCAGCAGCAGTTGTTCCCCTCGGAAACCCGCGCCAGTACTATTGACTTGATTGTCACCAATTACGAAATACACCTCTTCACCACCCAGACATTGCGACACCCTTTGGAGCTCAGCCTCACCTCCTCTCGACTGCATGACGGCCATACTATAAATTCACTCACATAATGGCTCCTTCAAGAGCTGATCGTCTCGCCCAGATCCGCGCTCTACGTGCCGCTGGAAAGACGGGGTTCGATGCGTACGAAGTCGAGGATGCAAAGGACTTGTACGAGACTGTTGACGAAGAAGGATACAAGAAGGTCGTGAGAAGCAGATTAGACGAGGATGACTTCGTGGTAGACGACAACGGCGAAGGATATGCAGACGACGGTCGCGAAGACTGGCAGAATGAGCAGCAGGCATATGATGATAGCGAAAGCGATGACGGTCTACCCAAACACAGCAAAGCAGGTATGTATGATCGTTGCATACAGTCAGCTGTATTTCTTCGAACCTCTTGGGCTCTGTGCTAATTCCTTTCTCAGCGAAGAGAAAGCGCGAGGAAGATGCAGAACGACAAGAGAAGCTCAACAAGGGCATCAACAAGTACTTTAGCAAGAACACTGCCACGGCTGCACCAAAACCGAAACCCGCTCGCACTGCCGATGATGACGCTTTCATGGCAAGCCTCTTAGGCGAGGTCGACACGAACATCCCGAGCAAAGCACCATCTCACGGCAAATCAGTAAGAAGCAGCGATCGCCGAAAGACGAGGGTGCTTTCTCCCCCGGTCGAAGATAGGGGGCCTACAAATAGCCGCAACGCGGCGCAGCACGACATCTCTGCCGTCGACACAGCTCCCACGCTACCTGTACCCGAGGACGACGATGCGTACTTCGCGCCGCAAGACAACGACGATGTTCCAATGAGCGACCCACCTCTTCCGTCTTCACCAGCAGTGAAAGCAGCAGCAAGACGAGAGCAATCCACAGTGAAAGAGGAACCCACAGAAGAAGATGATTTGATGGAGGTCGCAGAGGTCGCGGCACACTCGAATGTGAAGACTGCCAACATCAACATGAGAGGAAGCAGGCCAGCGCCAAAACTTGCACAGCCATCATACCCAACGCCAGCTAGCTCTTCTCCAACCAGAGCACCGATCGAAGATATCGACATGTCTGCGATCAACAACGTG
Source organism: Cladosporium sp. MBC 237 (assembly GCA_030772445.1). Classification (NCBI taxonomy): domain Eukaryota; kingdom Fungi; phylum Ascomycota; class Dothideomycetes; order Cladosporiales; family Cladosporiaceae; genus Cladosporium; species Cladosporium sp. MBC 237. The sequence goes on along the minus strand of JAPHCH010000032.1, from coordinate 20,543 downwards.
ACGGAGCATCTGAACATTCTTAGTAGCCCGCAGCCTGGAGCTGTCTCTGCCGGAAAGATCAGCGACCAAGATGCTCTGGAAGAAGATGGCACGCTTCGGTTTTTCTGGACAGATTACACTGAAGTGAACGGCAGCCTATGCCTTTTCGGCAAGGTCAAGAACAAGACCACTGGCGCATACGTGTCATGCTTTGTCAAGGTTGACAACATTCTGCGCAAACTCTACTTCCTTCCTAGAGAGCACCGACGACGCCATGGCAGGGACACCGACGAGGAAGTTGAAATGGGCGACGTCTATGGAGAAGTGGACGAGATCATGTCGAAATCCAACGTCACAATGCACAAGATCAAGCCGTGTACCAGGAAATATGCCTTTGAGATGGCTGAGGTACCTAGAGAGGCAGAATATTTGAAGCTGCTGTACCCTTACAACAAGCCGGCCTTGTCAATGGATCTCAGCGGCCAGACATTCTCCCACGTGTTCGGCACGAACACTGCTCTCTTTGAGCAATTCGTCATGTGGAAGAACATCATGGGTCCATGTTGGTTGAAGATCGAGAATGGTAACTTCAACGCAGTCAACAATGCCTCTTGGTGCAAACTAGAGCTCCAGGTTGACAAGCCCAACAACATTACAGCACTAGGCGACACTGATAACCTGGATGCTCCTCCCCTTACTCTCATGTCGATCGCCCTCAGAACCACCATGAACACCAAGGAAAACAAGAACGAGATTCTTGTCGCCAACGTTCGATTCTATGAGGATGTCTCACTTACAGACACGACTCCTCCAGAGAAAATGGCTTCCAGATCGTTCACCATCATGCGACCGAACGGTGAGTACCCAATTGGCTTCAAGCCGCAAGCCGAAAAGCACCGTGGCTCCATCATCAGCATGGAAAGAAACGAAGGTGCACTACTCAGCAAGCTACTTGCCATCTTCCAAAAGTACGACCCAGATGCGATCATGGGCCACAAACTCGATGACGTCGACTTCAACGTGCTTCTTACTAGGATGCGAGACCGCAAAACTCCTGGGTGGCACCGAATTGGTAGACTGAAGCGCAGCGAGTGGCCCAAGAACATTGGCAAGGGAGGCGCGAGCTTCTTCGCCGAACGCCACCTTGCCGCAGGTCGTTTGCTATGCGATATCTCCAACGACATGGGTAAATCTATCATGACTGGTTGTCAAAGTTGGAGTCTCGATGAGATGGTGGCACTGCATTTGGGCGGAAGCAACAAACGTCGCGAAATCGACAGCGACAAAGCCCTCGCAATGGCAACCACAAGTGCTGGCCTGATCAATTATGTCAAACTTTGCGAGGCTGATACATACTTCATCGCTGCTCTCGCATTGAAGCGTCAGTTGCTACCTTTGACGAAGGTTCTGACGAATTTGGCTGGTAACTCATGGGCACGAACACTGAGTGGTACACGTGCGGAACGAAACGAGTACATTCTGCTGCACGAGTTCTACCGAAACAAGTACATCTGCCCTGACAAAGTTTACGGCAAGGGTGCATCGAACAAGAAACTTGAGGAGGCAAACCCGGAAGGTGAGGAAGGCGGCGAGAGCAAGAAGAAGGACAAATACAAGGGTGGTCTTGTGTTTGAACCCGAAAAGGGCCTTTACGACAAGTTCATCATGGTCATGGATTTCAACTCGCTATACCCCAGCATCATCCAGGAGTTCAACATTTGCTTCACTACGGTCGAGCGCGGCGACATCAATGAAGACGACGAGAAGGTCCCTGATGTACCCGAGAACATTGCCAATAAAGGCATTCTTCCCAGACTCATTCGAACTCTAGTGAACAGACGAAGAGAAGTCAAGAAGCTCATGAAAGATAAGAGTGCCACTGAGGATCAAAAGGCAACGTGGGACGTCAAGCAGCAAGCTTTGAAGCTGACTGCCAACTCCATGTACGGTTGTCTGGGTTACACCAAGTCGCGCTTCTACGCCAGACCACTCGCAGCTCTTACCACCAGCAAGGGTCGTGAGATTCTGAGGTCAACCAAGGAAATCGCCGAGGGCCAGCACGCATTGCGAGTCATTTACGGTGACACTGACTCTGTCATGGTAAACACCAATATGGATAACATCGCCGATGCGATCAAACTTGGCAAGGAGTTTCAAAAGACCGTTAACGATCAGTATGAGCTGTTGGAGATTGAAATCGACCACATCTTCAGAAGGTTGTTGCTGCATGCAAAGAAGAAGTACGCTGCCATCACAATGACAGAGAGCGAAGGTGTATGGAAGGAGAAGCTGGACGTGAAGGGACTGGACATGAAGCGCAGAGAATACTGTCAGCTGTCCAAGGATACATCCGAGTATGTTTTACGGACCCGAGAATGTAGGAAGCCATACTAACGTTGATGACAGGGACCTACTGAAGCACCTATTGTCTGGCGAAGACCCCGAACAGGTAGTTGCTCAGATCCACGACTACCTTCGGGACCTGGGCGATCGCATGAGGAACAACAAAGTCCCGGCTTACAAGTACACCATCTATACCCAACTCGGCAAGAACCCGCAGGACTACCCCAATGGCAACTCCATGCCATCAGTGCAAGTCGCCCTTAAACTCATGGCGAAGGGCAAAGTGGTAAAAGCGAAGGACGTGATGAGCTTCGTCATCTGCGGCAACAGCGCCAATTCCGCAGAAAACGCAGCAAAGAATGCCCATCCTCTAGATGAGATCCTGGCAAAGGACTCTGAGCTCGTACCAGATGTCGACTACTACCTGCACAAGCAGATCTTGCCTCCAGTCGAGCGTCTTTGCGCCCCTATCAGTGGCACAAACGTCAGCTTGCTGGCAGAGTGTCTTGGTCTGGACACCACCAAATACCGCGTCTCCAGCGCCTCAAAATCCAGCGAACAAACCAACGAAATTACCACTCTCGAGAGTCAAATCCCCGACCACATCCGCTTCAAAGACTGCGAGCCCCTCGACCTGCTCTGCCTAGGCTGCAAACACCACTTCGAATTCCGCGGCTTGAACTACACTCCCCCCGACAACGAAGAACCCCTTGTCCCACTGGCCATCCTAACAAACAACGGCATCGCCTGTCCCCGCGCCGACTGCAAAAAACCAATGTCAACGCTCACCCTCTCCGCGCAGCTCGAAACTGCCATCCGCCAACACACCTCGCGCTACTACTCCGGCTGGCTGATCTGCGACGACGCAGCATGCAACACGCGCACGCGCCAGATGTCCGTCTACGGCCACCGCTGCCTCGGTCCCAAGGGTCTCGCGTACGGCTGTTCGGGCCGCATGTCTTTCGAGTACTCCGAGAAAGCCCTCTACAACCAGCTGCTGTTTTTGCAGGGGATTTTTGATGTTGATAAGACTTTGGAGAAGATGGCGAGGAATTTGGTCAAGAACGAGGAGAATGAGAAGGTTAAAGTTTTGGCGGGGATGAATAGGGAGAGGTTTGCGGTTTGCGCGGAGGTTGTCAAGGCTTTTCTCGATAAGAGTGGGTGGGGTTGGGTTAGTATGGGGGGGTTGTTTGGGTATGCGCTTAAGCAGTTGGGTTGATTGGGGATGGGAATTAGGAGTTGGGATTGGATTGCGGTTAGGTTCTGGATATTTTTCTTTCGCTTTTCATTTCTTGCGCTTTCTTCTTTAAATTACGAACGCTGAAAAAACAGCAGCAGCTATGCAAATGGTTCATTATACATTCCGTCCTTGGGTCCTATTGTTTCGTTCATGATGCTCCCCTCGTGCCGCGATGGGGCTATAGCTCATCTCATCTCACTGGTCATGCGTCCGGCGCAAGCCTTGCTCTCATCATGCAGGACGAATTAGATTGCCTCCCTCTGTCTCCCTCCTCGAATCATCGACCCCTTCGGCTCTCAAGAACATGCAGGCACGCAAACAAACCCGTCAAAACCCCTCACCCTCCTCAGTCTTAACCCTCATCGCTTTGCCCCGAGGAGATTTCCACTTACTAGTCGGAGAAGAAGAAGGACTCTTCTTAATCTCCGCAACCTCGCCATTCGTTCCTTTACCACCACCAACAGCCTGCGAGTTCTTAAAAACCACCCTCGGAATCCCTTGCAAGGACTTCACCACGTCCAAAATCGCCTCGTCATCGTGAACGACCAGAAGTTTCAGTCCAGGATGAAGCCGCGGTATCAACGCCAGTAAGGAGAGGTACATCCCTCTCAGAAGCTGGGAGTGCATGACTCGGGGCGGGACGATGGTGATTTCCGTTAGACTTGGCAGAGAACGTAGAGCGGTGTCGAAGCGAGCGAGTTCGTCTTCATACAACGACCAAGCTGAGGGAGTTTTTGTTGAATTCTCATTCTGATTCTGATTCTGATCCCGCGAGCGGTGCGAGGCCAGAAGAGGCGAGAGGTCGATGTCCGTCAGGTGCAGGGCGAGGTGGCGGACTTGTCTGAGGTTCTGGGCGCGGCTGCGATCGATCCAGTCGAAGAGTTTTGCTTGGGAGGAGAGTTTTACGGGGCGTTGGTAGAGGAAGGGTTGGGCTTCCATGGTGATTTGGGGGCAGATTTGGAGGAGGCTGGTGGGATTGGCGGAGTGCTGGAGGGCGAGGAGGTAGATTTCTTCGCGCAGCTCGCGGGGGAGCTGGAGGAGTTGTGAGGCCACGGTGGGAGAGGAGGGGGTTGTTTGGGCCTCGAAGAGGTGAGGTGAGGGTGGTTACAGGGGTATTAACAGGTTTTGAGGGTTGGATATGAGACGGAGGGGTTCGGTTGGAGTGAGGTGAAGCAGTGATGGAGCGGGTGGGTTTGAGTGGGATTGGTTGCGACTCGTTGTTCGGTGATTGTCGGCCGGCCGGGATGGGAGAGAAGGAAGTAGGTCATGCCTGTCTTTTCTTATGACGGGCAAGCGATGGAGGGGGTTTTTCTAAACATGAACGAGAAAAGATGCTTTCGTATGCAAGACTATCGTCAGTAGCGCAATCGGGATTCGATCAGCGTTTTGCTTAGGTTCGTTCGCGGATCGTGCCCTGCAGATATATCAAAAGATCCTACGAATTACGGAATTTCCACTTTCTAGGATATGCCTGCCTGCCTGCCTGCCTGCTTTTGACAGCAGCGCGGACATGGTCCTGCGTTTCGTTCTGATATCACCTGGCTTGACTCCCGGCTTTCGCGGCATCGCCAGAATCGCGAAGCCTCGATGAGCGGACGAAGCGATGTGGCTGTCACTTCGTCGTTGCTTCGGCGCTAGTCATGATGCCACGCGGGCGAACAGGCATTGTCACGCTTCCAGTGGCCTGGTTCTCTGCAAGTGGCTGCCGCAAGCCACGGCCATCGAGGCCGGCGCGGGTCAAGCGCCAGGTCGATGAGAGACTTGGAGGCATATTCGGCTTGGTTTGGCCCCAATGCAGTTCGGTTGTCAATATGCACTGTACCGCAATGAGAGAACGCAAGAAGCGCTCGGATGAGCCTGAACGAAGCTAGGAGGGATGGCCTGACAGGCGACGCAGCAGCAGCCACCCGGGGGAGACAGCAAAGAAAGCGTAGGCAGGCCCTCGCGCAGAGGAAAAGTGGGAAGAGTGGGCTTGCCGGGTGGTTGGCAATGGTACTACTACGAGTTCTGGTGGATGAGTGTGATATAGGTTCCAAACATCGTTGCTAGGCAGAGCCGAGGAAGTCCGCTGCAGGCTGCATGGCTAGCGTATAAAGAGCCAATAGTAGAATTGGAGAAAATGGATGGATTCGAGCAAATCGATGGGCCTCCTGCAGCAGGCCAGTAGTAGTGGGATCGCTTAGCAGGGATGACAGTTACCAACGAACGTCGTTGCAGCAGACACGACTCGTTTGCCACACTGGCTGGGCAAGACTGACTGACTGACTGACACATGGATGATGGAAGTGAAGCCAAGTCGATCGCTGCAAGCTTTCAAACGGGTGGATCCATCTTGATTGAACCCCAGTGCTGGGCCCGGGAGATCTTGCGCTAGTGATAGAACCAGCAAGGCCAGCAAGGCCAGCATCCTCACAAGGTTCAGACAGACATCACACCATCTGCATCTGCATGCAATCGATCACATTCGTCTTCGACCCCTATATCAAACGCCTCCATAACTTCCACCTCAAACACGTCCGCGGCCGAATCAACCACTGACGACACCGCATTGGCCTCCCCCGTCAACAACAACACCCATAAACCTCCCGCGGCCTCTCCCATACTAAGGTAACAAAAAGCCAACTTCTCATGCCGAGCATTTCCGGACGCCCGCGCATAAAGAGCTTAACCCCATCTCTGACACTTTCGGGTGCCGTCTCGCTACCAGCCATCGTTCCAAATACCATAAAAAGGGCCAGGACATTCACCTCCAAAACCAGAAAGCGTCACGGGCGGTTGCTAGAAGCGGAAATGTGAAGTCCGCCAACTTGTCTCACCCCCCTGCTGCTGTACGCCCCTTCCACGCCCCTTCTCTACGTGCCGCGCCGTCGATCCTCGCGTGCTTGCCACGAGGCCAGACGCATCGCGCCCTCTCGGCTGGCAGCATGTACATACATGATACATACCATTGGTGCCACGGGGCGTTCTCTTTCCATCCTCCATATTAGATATGTCAGCGGCAGCTAAACACCCTCGATCGATAGCACGGACAAGTGGCCTTTCTTAAAGCGTTGGCTGAATCTTGATAGAAAACAAATCAGCCACCGTAGCTTTTCTTGCATTGCATGAACCGCCCAATACAGCCCAGCACTGCACCAGCCCGAACAAATCCACGAACGGGGGCGGCATGGCATCATCGAACCAGCCAGCAATCATCCCATTCCCCAAGCCCTCAACCTCCCCACAAGAAAAAGCCACAACCAAGCCTCCCGCGCGCGCATCAGCACGTGGAAAGCGAAAAGCAAGTGAGCACAACGCAACTCCCGCACGTGTCGCCCACATGGCCTGAGCAAGGTACATGATTGCATCCGGAGGCAGCTCAAGGTATCTTCCGAACCGGAGGCGTTCGGCTTGCTCCCAAGAGACACTTTCCAGGCGGGCTTGCTGGCTGTGACATGCGTCAGAAAAGGCGTCAACAAACCCCCCAAAAAGCGAAAAATGTGCCCCGGCGGCCTGTTGTCGAAACTCGCTAGAAGCTTTGCTCGCGCAACCATCCAAGCGAGTGATACAAAAGGACATGCCAATGCATTCAGCCCTGAGAGAAGGGCATGGCGTGGCGGGCGGGTGTTCTTGTTCTTGTTTTATTCAGTGGAGACTCATGTTTATGTCGGTTAGCCGGCCGGCCTCTCCCTTCTCCGTGAGATAGCAGTCCACGGAAGCATAGCACGGCCTCTCCCTGCCCGCCATCCAAACGACGTACAGACCTTTGATGTCCTCCATATGCACACACGCATCATACCTAGTATCTACATCATACATGTACGCCGTCACTCTCACTCTCACCGCACCCCCCTCGCTTACGGACGTTCAACCACTTACTCACAAGACGGAGACGGACCCCAGCACCGTCCAGGGCACAATCCTTCAGCCCTGATCACGGCGTGTGCAGGAGTGAGTAGTAGTAACGTACCTACCTTACCTGACCTTAAGCTATAGGCCAGCGAACAGGGAAGTCTCTCCTCTCCTCTCGACTAGACTAGACTAAAACGGCTCAAGACAAAAGAACGAAGAGTCACACGCACCCACACGCAAAAGAACCTCGCTTGGTTCGCATTGATCTGCGTTTTTACTTAAGGTATAGTGTGAGAAGTAAGGTAAGGTAGGATGAAGGCATGCCTAAAAGCAGCCACACACGGGCGAGCACACATGCATACTTACTTGACTTGTCTTGCATTGACTGATGACAGGCAGGAGTAAGTTGCCTTTTTAGTCAGGCAAACGATCGAACTCAAAGGAGAAGTGAAGTACGAGGTGAGGGATCGAAGGAAGGGCATCAGCGTGGGAGGTGTGATCATAACAGTAATGACAAGAAAAAAGACCCCACGGAATGCCTGCCCTCCACGCGTGAGAACTCCACCAGGTAGATAAGATACATCGGCTAGCCAGACATGGGGAACATAACAGTGAAAAAACATATCAAACAAGTGTGTTTTTGCTTGACAAAAAGCTACTCAATCGGTATACCATCAACGTAAAAATAAATGGACAACCAGATAGAGAGGTCAGAACAACAAAAAAATAAAATAACATAACATAACACCAGATGCTCGCGGTACAGTACAAAGCAGCCCCTCTGCAAAACACTCACGCACTCTCGCATGGGCGTGACGCTGCCGCCAAAACCCTCCTTTGGCAGAGCCGAGTGAGCCACAGTTTTTTCTCCAACGATAAGCCTTTTATACGCCCCCCTTCCCCATTATAGTTGTCAAGTTCGGCCGTGGAAGGGGCGTTTTCAGCACGCCCCGACCCACGGTTGCGATACAACGGTATTCTTTTCACGTTTCCTTTCCTTTCCTTGTTCTCTTCCCCTCCGGAAGAGCACACGCCCCGCGTCATCGCACATTAAGCCATGGCGTTATTTATTGGGGCGCGTTTACACCTTGAGAAGCTTGGCGGCGTACTTCTCGATGAGGTCCTCGTCGGGGAAGGCCATCTTCTCGAGCTTCTCGGCGTAGGGGGTGGGGACCTCGGCGCCGGTGACGCGGACGGGAGGGGAGTTCAGGTAGTCGAAGGCGTACTCGGAGGTGAGAGCGATGATCTCGGCGGAGACACCGAAGGAGGGGAAGCCGGACTCGACGGCCATCAGGCTGCCGGTCTTCTTGACGGAGTTGATGATGGTCTCGAGGTCGAGGGGCTTGATGGAGCGGAGGTTGATGACCTCAGCCTCAATGCCGTACTTCTTCTGGAGAGCCTCGGCGGCGACGAGGGACTGGCCAACGCAGCGGGAGAGGGTGACGATGGTGAGGTCCTTACCGGGGCGCTCGATCTTGGCCTTGCCGAGCTAGGGAGGGGTTAGTGAATTGCTTTCACCGGTGCATGCGCAAGGGGAACTTACGGGAATGACGAAGTCGTCCCTCTGGGCCTCCTCGCTCATGGGGAAGTTGAGACCGTAGAGGAGCTCGTTCTCGAGAACACAGACGGGGTTGGGGTCACGGATGGCGGCCTTGAGCAGACCCTTGGCATCCTCAGAGGAGTAAGGCGCAACGACCTTAAGACCGGGGATGGAGCCGTACCACGCAGTGTAGTCCTGGGAGTGCTGGGCGGCGACACCGGCGGCGAAACCGTTGGGACCACGGAAGGTGATGTTGCAGGGCTGGATACCACCGGACATGTAGTGGGTCTTAGCGGCGGAGTTGATGATCTGGTCAATGGCCTGCATGGCGAAGTTGAAGGTCATGAACTCGCAGACGGGGTGGAGACCAGCAAGGGCGGCACCGACGGTCAGACCGCAGAAACCAGACTCGGTGATGGGAGAGTCAATGACACGCTTGTCGCCGAAGCGGTCGAGCAGGCCTTTGGTGACCTTGTAGCTGGAGAAACATTCCTGTCAGCTTTTCGTTCTCCTGGTATATGTACGGATTTCAACATTTTGCGGGTCGCGGCAGCTCGCGCGCAAAAGCTCTGGACATGGCATTGCACCAATTCTCCTCTTGTGTCCTTTCTGCCTCAAAGCAAAGCTGCCACGACCACGCAAAACACAGGTAGACTCACGCGCCGTTGTACTGGGCGACCTCCTCACCGAGGACGAAAACCTTCTCGTTCCTCTCCATCTCCTCGGCCATGGCCTCGTTCAGGGCATCACGGACGGCCATCTCCTTAACACCACCAGCGGAGGCATATCCCCTGTTCTGAACCCTCAGGGCGGGAATTCTCTGGAAGGCGGCGGTCGAAGGTCTCGGGAGAGCAGCAGAGCGGAGGAGCTGCGCAGGAGCGCGGTAGAGGCGGGCGCCGACCATTTTGGCGGGTGTGATGTGGAAGATGTGACGGCGGGAGTTGGGAGTGAAGGGGAGAGGTAGAAGGTTTACAAGCGAATGGAGGGGTGGTGGTGGTAGAGGTGGTGGTGAGGTGAGTGAGAGGGTATGTACGCTGGTTCAACCGCGCGCCGCAAAGCTCAACAACCGGAGGTTTTCGCCTTCGGAGAACGCAGGGAAACTAGCTTCCGTGCGGTCTGTGCTTTTTTGAAGCATTTACAAGATTAAGATAAATCGTCTTCTTTCAATGATATTATATTATGGATACAGATATGCTGTGATTGCTGATGTATTTGCTCAAAGGGCAATTCCTGCAGTCAATGGAATATCTAACATCTCACAAGCCTCTCAAAGGAGGAATGGTATGTTGAGCAGCATGCGACAGCTGATATCAGTGCATATTTCGACCAGGGGCATGCGCATGGAGCTCTATCTATATATCTTGCCTGAGAGATCCATTTTGCAATTCTGATATACCTTTGACCGCCCCAAGAGCATCACAAAAGATGATATGTTACCGAGACAGCTAATGTCTCGTGAATAATAAAGCCTCTCCTTACCACATGAAGTGCTGTACATCTATCATAAGCTTCAGTATAAGTTAGGAAGTATCAAAGCCTGATACTTCATCAAAATTACATAGTGGCGCTCAAACGATGCAGACACTGGATGGATATTAGATCAATTTTTCATTGCAATGCAAGAAGCGTGTCGTGCCTTGTTATCTTCAGCCAACGCAACCAAAAGAGAGAGAAAACCCACGTCTTCAATATATGCAGTCCGCTCAAACACCAAACGCCTCGCTCAAATAAAACCCTACAATCCTTCTCATAAGAACAAACCCTCTTATTCGCCACTCTGCGCAGCATACATCTTATCGTCCTGCCCCGGCGGTGGCGCAACAGCAACCAAACTATCCAAATCATCACCCGCCACAGCCGTCGCCGCAGCACCAGCACCAGAAGGACCAGCGGCAGCAATAGCCTTGCGAGCTTGCGGCCCGCCAACAGCCCTGTTTCCGCCCTGTGTCGTCCTGCCAGCCCTGGCGTTCTCCATCCTAGTATCTCTATCCATGGAATCGAGCGGTTTGGGCTTTCCCCACTGAACTCTCAGCGGGACGCCTTTGACCAAGGCACGGCCTTGGCATGTCGCAGCTGCTTTTTCGGCGGAAGACCGTTCGATGTAGTTGACGAAGGCGCAGTGCGCACGGTGGCTGCAGACCAGACTGCGGAGGGCGCCGTATTGCGCGAAGTAGGTCCGGATTTCGTGCTCGGGCATGTCGTCTTCCACACCGGTGACGAACAGCGATGTGATGTTCGGGTCTGAAGGTGGCAGGATGTCTTCTGGCTTGATGGGCAGAGCAGCTGCGCTTGGGAAGGGCCGTCCGGATCTTCCTCCTGCTTTGCCGCCGCGTGTGGGTGGTGCGCTTCCTTTGGGCGACGCGTATGCAGAGCCGTATGCTGATTTCTTCACGTCCGCCGTGCGGATTGGGCCTATCCTTGAAGGGCCCGCAGCACCTTCAGAGTTCTCACCACCCTCCAGCATCTTCTGACCCTCGCCTTCCTGTTCCTGTTCAAGCCTCCTCTGCTTCTTATAGTACGGTTCTGAGCTCGCCAGCCTCCTCAGCAGATCCCTCGCCTTCTCATCCGTCTGCGAATAACCCTCCAAACCTCTCCCCTCCTCGATCTCCTTCTCGTTGTTCTGTGCATAATACTCTCTGTTGACGTCACTCTGCGGCCCCGGCGCGACCATTTTCAACGCAGCATCTCTGATCGTGATGGGCAATCCAAAGCTCAAGTCCAGCATGCAGCACTGACAGCAGTTCTTCAGACGCGCGCATGTGAGGCAGATACCGGTACGCTTTTGGCGCGCGGTGCGGTCGGCTTTCCAGCGGAAGATGGTGAAGGGTCGTGTGCAGAGTTTGCATTCGGCGCCGTAGTCTTCTTTCAGCATTTGGACGTAGGGGTTGTCGGGGAGGCATCTCTCGCAGACGGAGGGCATGTCGGTCGTTTCCCATCCTGACCTGTTCAGGTCTTGTTTGATTTGTGGTGGCATGTTTGCGGGTGAGAGTGCGCTTTTGCGTGGCGCGATGTGTTGATGTTATGGGCGAGTCTTGGTATAGAAGAAGTGGCTAGAAAATGTCTGGGCGTGGACAGATTGTTAGTAAAGAAACTCTCAAGTCAGAGGATGGCGCGGTTGTTGGTAAGCCCGAGGGCAACTCTCAAATCTCGAACCTTGACATGTGCCAAGCTTATCGATCAAGTCCTGTCACGTGAACTGACCGCTCTTGGTGTTGCGATACAAAAGTATGTTGTGGTCCGTGACATGTGAAAGGACACGTTTGTCATGTTTGTATAGATATGTGATCAGCATCTGCATGAGCCATCAGAGTGAGAGAACCGTGGAGGTATTTACAGAGTGAATATGTGTATAGTAGACATGGAACTGATCGAAGAAACACCTCTTCTTACATACATGGCTAGACATATTTACCATTACTAGACACATCGTATCATAAACGACGACAGACCCTTGGCCCACGCTAAACCTGTTCCTCGAGCCGTGGCCGGCCCACCGCCCCTCGTACGATCTCTGGTTTCTGGGGGGGAAATAATGGGAATTTGTTGAACCCGCAAAGTGCAATTTAAACTAAAAGTGCCCCTAGGCGCACATAAACACACTCCCTTGCCCGTCTTCACTTACTTACTGTCCTCCACATACCCCAATTGCATTCTTGCTTATTCCAATCCTCGATTCCCTCTCAACTTCTTTCCTTCTACTTGCATTTCAACAGCAAGGAATAGATATCCCCCCTCCCCCAAGGAACTACTCCTCCACCTCACAGACACAATGGCCCCCACCGCCCTGGAAGCGCAAGACTTCGAGCGCGATGCCGCCTTCAAGCAGGCCCTGCACGGCAAGACCGGCCAAAACACCAACTCCTTCATGAACATGATGAACAAGAACAAGGACGCGCAGAAGCTGGCGGTCGACGAGTACTTCAAGCACTGGGACAACAAAGCCGCCGCCGACGAGACCGACGCCGACCGTGAGGCCCGCCGCAACGAGTACGCCACCCTGACCCGCCACTACTACAACCTGGCCACCGACCTGTACGAGTACGGCTGGGGCCAGAGCTTCCACTTCTCCCGCTACAGCAAGGGCGAGCCCTTCCGCCAGGCCACCGCCAGGCACGAGCACTACCTCGCGCTCAAGATGGGGATCAAGGAGGGCATGAACGTGCTGGACGTCGGCTGCGGTGTCGGCGGTCCCGCACGCGAAATCGCAAAGTTCACCGGCTGCAACGTCATGGGCTTCAACAACAACGACTACCAAATCGAGCGCGGCACCGCGTACGCGGCCAAGGAGGGCCTGGCCAAGCAAATCTCCTTCACCAAGGGCGATTTCATGCAAATGGACTTCCCCGACAACAGCTTCGACGCCGTCTACGCCATCGAGGCCACCGTCCACGCCCCCAGCCTCGAGGGCATCTACAGCGAGATTTTCCGCGTGCTCAAGCCCGGCGGCGTCTTCGGCGTGTACGAGTGGCTGATGACGGACAAGTACGACAACGACAACCCGCACCACCGCGAGATCCGTCTCGGCATCGAGCTGGGCGACGGCATCAGCAACATGGAGAAAATCCCCGTGGCCGTGCAGGCCATGAAGACGGCGGGCTTCGAGCTCGAAGTCAACGAGGACCTCGCCGACCGCGACGACGAACTCCCCTGGTACTGGCCCTTGTCCGGTCAGCTGAAGTACATGCAGAGCGTCTGGGACTTCCCGACTCTTGTCCGCATGACCAAGCTCGGCCGCGGGATCGTGCACAAGTTCGTCGGCGGGCTGGAGACCATCGGCCTTGCGCCCAGGGGTACGCAGAAGACCGCCGACTCCCTCGCCGTCGCTGCCGATGCTCTCGTCGCCGGCGGTCAGGAGAAGCTCTTCACTCCCATGTACCTCATGGTTGGCAGGAAGCCCGTCAAGGCTTAGATGGACAGAAGTGCATTCGAGAGGACCTTACTTTACCCTACCTGAGGTATGAACTTTCACAAGACGAGATGAGATGAGGTGAAATTCTTGCATTTGGGCTCGGCGTTTCTTTTTTTTTTTTAATGTTTTCCCTGGAAAAGGGACTCTTTTCGACAATTGTTCGGAATTTCTCGCTTTGTTGTTAATACCAACGCTAAAAAGACACACACATATACATATATTACCTATTACGGGCTTTTTATTAAATGAACGAGCCGGAATTTCAAAAAACTTCTCTGTTTCTTCATCCCTTCTTTTTTTTCTTCCTCTCAAGATTTTCATTGTTTGAATTTGGTAAAAAAGGAAATAAGTGGTCCGTTTTGTCTTTGTCTACGTTAAACCGTCAACCGTGAAATCCAAAGCGTGCAACGATCATGTCATATCACATCACGTTCCGGCACCGAGGGTGGTGGTCAGACCACACCACTTCTCGATTGGATTTTATCATCTCATCATACGAACTCCTTTTCTTTTCTTTCCTTATCTCATTTGAACGCACCCACCCCGTCAAAAACGCCAGTAATGTTGCTCTCGTTCTCCATGAGGCCTCGATGATCGAGTTCTGTCCCCTTTTTTTTTTTCATTGTTTGTGTGTGTGTTTTTGTTTTTCATCCTTTTGTGTTCGTGGTCATGTTCATGTGCTTCCATCATCGCCATCACCCCTACATGTAACCAACCAACCAGAAAAGCGACAGACATTTACCTCCCACCTCCAGTCCGCACATAGGCAAGGCAATCAACCCAAGCAGAAATCCCAATCGGAATCACCAGAAACACTACGAGCATGATTCGGTCTCGACGACGCGGCAGCTTCCACGACTTGCGAATTGCTTTTCGAAGAGTCGAGTGGGATGTCGACCCAGGTGAAAGCATCTGAGTCGGAGTCGTCTTCGTTTGCGGTTGCTTGGATTTCGAGGTTTGTGTTTGGCATTTCACGAGCTGTGGATTCGGCTGCTGCTGCTGCTGCTGCTGCTGCTGCTGCTGATGTTGCTGTTGATTGTTCGGGAGAAGTTGTGGAGTCAATCGCATCAGCCGCGACGGTGGCTTGAACGGGATCAGGGCCCCAGTCTTCCCAATCCCAAGCTGAGGCTGAGGCGTTGTCTGAAGGCTCGGATGGCAGGTGGTCTTCGGGCGGGGATCGAATGACCAAGCCTCGAGCGGCCCGCTCCCAAGGGAGATTGGCCTGAAGCTCTGGTTGGAGTTCTGTGTGCAATTGTACCCGCCTTCGCGAGTGGGGAAATGCGACTTTCAAGTCCTCGGCGAACTGAGTGAATCTGCCGTCGATGGTGGCGTCATGGAAGTCTTTCATGGGTCGCCTCTTCCAGATGGGGAGTTGCTGTGTTTGGGAGTCGTTGCTATTGAATGGACGGACGGGGAGGGACATTAGACGGCTTGCGGGGGTCTCTTCATTTTTGATGTTGAATGTTGGCGCTGGGAAGGGGCGGAGCGGAAGGGTTATCTCGGTTTGATTTGAGGTTTCGGCTTTCTTGAGAACCTTCGCTGGGGAATCGGGGGTTTCGTCGAACGTGATGCGCTGCCGTTTCTTTGGCGACGCCTCCTCGTCGAACCGATCTGAGCTGTGAAAGTGGTGGATCAGGTCCTGGAAGCGCGCGATGGCAGGATTCTCTGTCGAGGCGTACGTTTCCGGGGCGTAATGCTTGTACGGCATCTGGATGATGGCAGCAGCGGACTCATCAGCGTAGTCCCTGTTCTTGCATGCTGTTGTGAGGTCTTGATGGAATGCCCTCAGATGGTATGCAAGCTCCTTGAACTGCGCATCTTCGCTCAGGTTGTGGCTCAAGAAGCAAGATACACAGTAGTGCACGATAGCATCGGCGATTTGACCTTGACTGGTGAGATTCTCGTAGGTGAAGCTGATAGCACTGCATAGATCGATCGGCTTGTCGGGTGATGAGCAGCCAAACTCGCACTGGCGGAGGATGTTGACGTATGCCTGAGACTTGAGGTCTGGCATGTCGTAGATGTCACCGAGGTGGGCCATGTTGCAATGTAGTAGAAGAGAGGTGGGAACGTCCTCCCAGTCACCGGACTCAGCATACGAGCCGGTGTAGAGGAAGCGAACGAAGGGTGCGGCTGTCTGCTCGGACAATGTCTCGAGATGTAAACGTCGGCCGGATCGAGAGCATTCGAATGCTGCTGCTATCAGCGGGCTTCGGGACTCGATCAAGGCGGCATGGAGGCCAGTGATTGAGATGATGTTGTCGCAAACACCAGGAAAAGTGAGTGTGTCGTCTCCAAGTGGGAGGTCGCCGGATACGCTGTAAAGACGTATGAAGTCTGATGTGCGAACGAAGCCGACCGCGCTATAGTCCTGGTATTCTACCGGTTCTTGACACGTGCTCTTGGCGTTGTCGCATGCTCGAGCCGTCTTGTCGGACGCGAGGGAGTCGACAGAGTCTGCCATCAAAGGCGGATATGCGACGCTTTGGCGGTAGGGTAGTGTGTCGTGTTGTGTGTTTTGTGCAGGTTCGTGGTCCTGCTCATGGCTGAAAGGGTTAGGAAGAGGGTTAGGCTGGCTCGGTAGGGTGGCGCCACTGGGCAAAAGGTGGTGATCCATGGTGGTCGACGTTGAGGTCGGAGCCGATGGGTGGATGTTGATGATGATGAAAAGGTGTTTGGTTTACCGCGACATGGATGGGTTTGATGATGGGAAGTAGAGGGAGGAGTCAGGAATGATCAATACTGCAAAGCGGCTGAGGTGACGGGACCAAGGACGCAAGGCAGCAGGCAGAGTGAGGTGTGGCAGTGAGGTGTGGCAGCTTGGAGCTCGAGCTCTCTCTCTCTCTACTACTACTATACTGTACCTAAGGTCAATGACTGGACATTTCATTGGCCAAAATCATGACTCTACTGGTACTGGCTGGTACTTGGAGGGCAGTAGGAAGGCAGCTCAGGCTCACCGGTCCTGCGCCTCAGTTGCCATTCAGCTTTCATGTGGCATGATGGAGTGGCTGTGAATTGTGTTGGTGTTGAGCAAGCAAGCTGCGGCACAGCAAGCAAGCTGAGCACATGCAGACAAACATCAGAAGAGGCATGTCGCTTGGAGGCCCTCCAAAGTGGAGGAGAGCTCTAGAGGGCTTGCCTGCTTGCCTTGGACAGCTTGCCTGCCCCGTGCGCCCAAGGGTCTCAGCCCACGACACTCTTACACTCCCACCACATTCATGTAGCCGCAGCATCTGGGAATTCTCAACAACCTCAAGACATAACCAGTCAACTGAATCACAAGCCCAATATGGGCCTCTTCTCAATACTGCCTGAGTCGCTGCAGACAGTGGAAACGTGGCTGATCAGGATATTCGTACGCCACCGACGCCCATTCCCAACCGTCTTATCTGTCTACTAATCTAACTCCGATCACAGTTCCTACTCGCCGTTATTATCGGTGGACCATGGCTTCTCCTGCTAGCCTACGATATCGTCTTGTACATCTGGCGATCTGCTACCTTTGAGCTGCCCCATGTTGGTGGCCGAGCACGTGGCCGTCAACGTCCGCGCGCCCCAAGCCTCAAAGAGCGGCCTGACGGGCACAGGCGACACTTCAGCTTAGGCGGAGTACCAGTGCCGGTACCCTCACCCGCAATCGCCCCTCATGTCCAGGAAGCCGACAACGCATCAACTTCTGGCCATAAGAGAAACCTCACGGCAACCATGAGCCGACCCATTTTTGATTTCGTCGACGATGATGAGTGAAACGCAACACGTGCGTTGCACGCAGTCTCAGGCCGATGGTAGCCTTGTCCCTTGATCCTTGCTGTGCGAGCATTCTTCATGCCATCAACGAAAAGCAGGCGACCTCCGACAATCACAGGTCTCATTTCTAGAAACTTCATGGAACACTGGGATCGCTCTCCGTTGACCGCCTGGACATGTCGATCCATGGGTATCCTTGCTTTAACCACAAGAAACAAAACATGCAGGTGTCCGTGATATGCACCCTTGGCTCGACTCCGACTTCGCTCCCACTTTGCCGCCAAGAATCCCGCAGTTTACTCAGCCTGTGTAAGCCAGATTGATCTTGCAATCCAGTCACGACAGGATGGTCCTGCAAACGGATGAGCAGCCTGAATGCGACGACGATTCTACGCCACGATGCCTTCAAGAAGATACGCTGGCTGAGCCACCCTTCGGATCCGAATACACCCGTAGCCGACCACCCCAGGGCGCGTCACCACACGTTCCCTGGGTCACACCCGCGGCTATAGAGAGTACGACAGTTCCGGCAAGGCAAACTCCCACACACCTCGAGCGGTGACGAGATTGGACTTTGAGCTGGGTTACAATCTGGAACGGGGAGATGCATCCCCGTTGTCCAGGATAGTGCTGTCAAGGATACCTCGACAATCCTACGATCGTCATATTACATTCGCCTTGCCTTCGGTTGGCATCACCTATAAATTCAGAACCGCATTCTCGAGGTTCTGGTCTGCCTCGATTCGACACTTTCAGCGACAAGATTCTTTCGACCAAGCT
The DNA here is from genome assembly GCA_030772445.1 of Cladosporium sp. MBC 237. NCBI lineage: Eukaryota > Fungi > Ascomycota > Dothideomycetes > Cladosporiales > Cladosporiaceae > Cladosporium > Cladosporium sp. MBC 237. The sequence goes on along the minus strand of JAPHCH010000032.1, from coordinate 2,171 downwards.
TCGCATTTGTGGCAGAAGACATGTCTCGTTACTCCAGGCTTGGTCCGTATATGGACGCGAACGTCTATCGCTCGTCGCCCAACGCTCAATATTATGTTGAGCCAGACCTTACTCGCCCTCGCTACGCCACACTGGGCTCCTCGCTCTCACCAAGACGAGACGAGATCTTCCGAGATCCCTTGGACAGACACTACAGTGATTCACGGGCAGATCAGATCTATCGTTCTGGACGTCAATACGACGAGCATTACTCAGCATCTAGTAGGGATCTTGTCGATCTCGTCAGGAAGTACGTCAGTGCCAAAGCCCGATGTCACCTCGCACCTGCCTGATATACATGTATGCAGAACGAATCAAAACGCCAGCCTCTCCAATGGAGCGATCAGAAGTGTGACGCGCGACACATTGATCCAACCCAAAGTCTGCGTTGACGGTCGATATCCCGTTGATTTTTCAATGCCAATGCGGCTGTCCGACTTCATGGCCCTCCCCGAAACTCAACTAGATCGTCTGTTAAGCGAGTACGGAATCTCGACATATGACCGTCTCGACCTCGGTGGGCTCGACTTCGATGTGGAATCTGCAAGACAATCTCAAGTGCACAAGCTGGCGATCCTACTCGAATTCCTCAGTGCAGATGCAATCGCACATGTCCTTCGCACAAGCTCTGGCGGGGGTTCCTCACGCTCCAGATCACTTTTGGCCCGGCGCCCCACTTGAAGCGGGTATCCGTCGTCTATTGTCCGCATTGCAGTGTAACCACAGCACATGTAGATGTCTTGTCAGCTTTGGTTTTGCGCGCACCTCAAACGACTTGGAGGAGCAGGTCCTCTCCAGCAGTTGCAGGTGGAATCAGGAGTAGCGATGGAACTATTGTTTGTTTGGCGATCTCACCCAATCATTTTGCTCAAATCTCTTGATCAGATCTTACCTTAGATACTTGATGTATCCATCGATAACGGTCTTCCCGAGGATTGCTGCAGCAGTGCCAAGTGGGCCGACCGAACCCTTTCACCCCGCTACACGCCCTATCACTGAGTTAGAAGGGCGCATTTACAGATTGGGAAACTCGATCCATGTCAAAGGAAAGTATGTCAGACCTTGCCAGAGCATCACGCTCATGAAGCCGCCAGACATACGACATACTTCCAAACGCATCACACCACGATGGCTCCAGCCTGACCTCGGCCGCCCGCCAACGCTCTCGCAACACACCTTATCAGTTACCGGTCGTGACTCAATATTGACCTTCCTACAAATATCAAGTATCCAATCCTCTTAACATCCCTCATCGATCTCCAAACCATCCACCATCCACCATCCACCTCACTCTCCTCCACGCGCCTCCCCTCATCGCTACCATCCTACCATGTCCAACACCAGCCCCTTCATCTTCCTGGCCCTCGCTACTTTCGTCTACTTTCTCTTCCAATATATAAAATCCACTCGCACTGCAAGAAAAGGCTCGAACGAGCGAGAAAGTACAAAACCAGAAGAAAGACATGGCCCTTCTCTGTCGGCATATCAAGATATTGAGCCACTGCAAGACTTCGACTGGCAAACCACCGAACCCATGAAACTCCGTCCTTTCAAACCGACGTATCATTTGACGATGGGTACGAAAACCACCTCCCCCACAAAAAAAACCAAATCAACCCACCCCAACCCAAGACCAAACAAGAAACGCCCCCTAACTAACAATTCCCCCTTCCCAAACCAGGCCTAGAAACAATTCCCCTCTCCTCCCTCCTCCAATTCGACAAAACCTACCTCTCCCGCATCAAACTGCGCCGCGAAATCATGCACTCCCACCCCAAAGAAACTTTCGCCTGTGAACCAGAAGCGGAACCCGCGACGAGGGAACTGTACGAGTGGTTGATGGGGGTGTATCTCCCGAGAAGGTATCCGAGTTGTTTTTCTTTGGTGAAGCCTGAGAAGGAAGGGAAAGGGAAAGGCAGCCCGGAATCAGATTCCAAGGATCAGCACCCACCCAGCAACGACAGCAAGAAACCAACCCACCTCCTAAACAAAATCACCAACGAAACCATCCCCCTCCTCGCCCCTTCCTCCCCTCTAAAAGCCCTACACACCATCTCCTCCCAAATCGACACGGACTTCCTCATCCTCCTCCCCAAACCCACCCCCTCCTCACCAACCCCACCCCCAAAACC